>JAHZMX010003163.1:0-16018 GCA_027743895.1 Seira musarum
ATTTTTACGCGTTGAGTTGCATCAGATTATTTTATTTGGTGTTTTTTTTTGCACAAACTTTCCCTAACCTTCCCCATCCTAATCTTAATGGGTACACATTGTCTCAAGCCCGTATAATAGAAAATAGAGGAGAACGAAGGAGAAAGGGATGATCATCCCATAATTTGATTTGTTTCGACACGTCATAGTTAAGAATATCATGAGTCATCTTATCCGTCTAGTAAGCAGGTTTGCTACTGTTATGCCAGAAGGCCATTTTTACTGATGTCACCTCATTCAATCGAAATTGCATTCCTGATGTCAAGAAAATCAATATACTAACGTGGATGTTATAGTTTGATGTGATATGATCCATGATGTTTACTTTAGTTTGATTTTTGGTAGGTAAATCCAATAAATTATTATATCGCATGATTCGAACTTGAATTTTTGGACAGGGATTTGTTCGCAGGCTTGCTACTTACTGATTTAGTTGTATTCTGTATTGATTCTAACTGAATGTCGACGTGTATTTTTTTGTTTACGTTAGATTAGCTTTTAGAAGTTTGGATGTTTCAAAACGAGAGGCGTTATTTTCTCAATATGTAAAGTTTTGTCTCTTTATGGCCTTTCCTTATCTGGGTTAAGTAAACAAGCGCAATATGTTCATTTTTGTTCTTGTATTGGAGAGGGAGAGAGATGACATGAGGAGAGGATCCAATTCAACCAGCCAGCCGTAAATGTGTAGTAAACTTTAGCAAAGCTCGGTCCGTTGAACCTCTTACAACACAAATGGGAAATCATATTTGCAAGTTCTGAAATGCGTTTTGCGTCGTTGTCGGAATCGCAAGTTAGACATAATCGTCGTCGATGTTTCCGTTCATTTCACAATGAAACGGAAAACTTTTACCCGACTTGGCTTGATATGTAAATAAGGAGAGAGGAAGGCGACTTAAGCGTACATTGGCTTACTTGAACTAAAAGTCCGTCATCATTAAATCATGCATTCTTCTTCTTCCCTTCGACCAACGAAACGAAACTTTATTGCTCTAGCTCTCAATTCCTAATTTTTTCCGCAAATATGATACAAAAAAACGTCAGAGAGGAATGAACAACTTGTTCCAAAGTGACTTGTTTACAACATTTCAGGTCAATAAAATCGAGTTTCAGTTTTCACTTTTTCCAGATAGACAAGAAATTCTGCTAACTTTATTGATACTGCTCAGAGATATTTGATCTTCACGGATTCTTTGTTAAATGTTTGTTTACAATTTCCTGTTTTTCCTTTTTTAAGGTCATTGTAATCTTAAATCTGCAAATGAATGTTCAAGTGTGAATATAAAACTGCGGAACTTTTTTTCTGAGTTTTGCCCTAGACCTCATTTTTATCATCCGTTTGGAAATTCTCATTCAAATTCATTTTTCCTAAAAATTTTCCACAATTTCAGCAATTCTGCTACTTTTTTGTAAATTGACATGATCTAAACTCGTTAGAAATGTAACTGAATTTGTCCCTGACACAGAAGTATGATTCCAAGAAGCTGAAAGAAACCAGAGGCGTGTGTGTACCTCGCCTTTTCAGCAGAATTAAAACCAGTGAGGCTGGATAATGCGTACTGGTGCATTGCATTTACTCTGAAAGCTGGGCTGACATGAAATCAATTTTTGTGAAACTTGCTAAATGAAAACCATGAACTACAGATGCAAAAGAGGAATTTCAAGGTTTGATTAGGAAAAGTTGTCATCAAAACGAAGAAAATGACTGTGCAATATTACGGATAGCAGCCATAATGTGAAGAAAGTTTGGAATTTTAGATTTAGTACTCAGCAATTTTACTTCGACCGAATTTCGTCACTATGATTATCGATGAAATAACGACAACGACAAGGTTATTCAACATACTTATGCATCAGAGAGGAGAATTGGGGAGGAGGGAATTCCCCAAAATGTAGCAATTTTGCATTTGAGTTAATGGGTCATTATTCGCCACATGATTTTGGCAGTTCATTAGTTCCTTCTTGAATTTATGTAGGAAATGTATCCTGTGTATCTCTTTTGTGAATGAAAAAGCTGGGACCAGAAGTAGTTTCGGCAATTTTTATTGTTAAAAACACATTTTTTTAAAAGACAAGGCTACTTTTGTTTGAAAAATGTACATTTGTAAAAACAAACTACGCCCAAGGAAATAAAAGCCTTACAAGTTGCAAAATCTACTGGCGTGGGTGTTTTGTTTGTATCCATAAATCTGCGAGTCGGCCGACTGCATTTTTTTCGAGACTTTTTGGAAACAAAGCATTTTCCCACAAAGCCCAAAGCACTTTCCTGAGTAAAATCTTTGCTGTCTAGCATCATTATCATCATCGGTGTACCTCAAGGAATGTCAAAACAAAACATTACATGAATAATTTTTTAAAGCATTCGAAACTTGTTTTTTACCTTAATGCCTCCGAACGTGATGATTCATAGCAAAATGTTTATCTGCGTTTCAAAAGATAAGAATAGGTAACAAGTAAGTCGCTCGTTTGACGTTGACTTGAAGTACCCAAGGGTCTGGTAGGACTTAGGACACTTCTCGAACTGTATGTTTTATGCATATTGTTGTTGTTTATCTCAAAAGAGATCAGACGAAGCAGAATGCTTTCAAATCTTAAAAAAAGCATATCGCCAGACCAGAAATTAAGTTTTTGTATGTCCTCTTTGTTTTGATCGAGTTTTCTAAGCCAAGCCATGGTATTGGAATTTGGTTTTGTATGGAACTTATGAGGATACAATGCAAAGCAAATAGCAAGAAAGTAAACCTATTTACTTCAGTTTTGCTTTGCAATTGGTATTAAAAAGCAGCATTTCTATTGCTTGAGTTTAGCCATTGTGGTGATCACTCGTTTGGATAAAATCGCATCTTGTTCGCACGTTGGAAACGTTACTCCCTCGAGTGTTTTTGGAACGGACGGAGGAAAGAAAGAAGTAAGCAAAGCAAGCAAAAAAGCATGGTACTCTGCCAGATCTGACTCAGTCTTTTGGAAGACGCTGGCGGACAAACAACTCACTTTCTTTTACTGGTTGGTCAAAACCAAGCCGTCTCTAACAAAACATTTCTTATATCCGCGCTCCTAGAAGCCTAACAATAACATCGCATTTTAAAAGTTTGAAAAAAAGTTGGTGTATTTTGAGGCTTCAGTGACTCATTAGTATTAATTATCCACCAAAATGAGAAATTCTGACGAGAGGTGTAACAGTATAGGCTCGCAAGGCAGCAGTTCGTCTGGTGCGAATCCCAAAATAAGATTAGCAGTTTTTGGACAACATGAAGTTGGAAAATCTGGTAAGTTCAAAGTACAGTTTTTTTTGTTACTTATTAGGTTTGAGATGAAGGTTAAGATTCGATAATTCAAGAGTGGTAGGCAAATGACGCATTTCTCTGCATGCATTTGTATTTATTTCATCGAGTTTTGGCAATCCGTTTCGTATTGCATTAGCAATTGCGTAATCCAACTTGACTTTTTTCTTATTCGTGTCCAGAATTTTGAAATGCAAGTAACAAACGACACATGTCGTAAGCATGATGCACAGTTCATCTCCTTTTTTCTCCATTTCAACTTGAAAAATTCATGCTTTTTGTCTAATTGAAGTCTTCAGTCTCTTGCGTGGGCCGAGAACTATAAAAAGGGGGCGTCGATACATCTTCATGTGTTGTTCATTGCAAATTTTTATTGCTTCCAAAGAAAAACAGGAACCCCATTACACAGAAAACGAACAATAAAGTCCGGAAAGCCAAGCTTAAAAAGTGGTGGAACGGTCTAATGTGCTGCTTGGTCGGTAGCGTCACGTTTCCGCATCTCGCCATTCATCTTCTTAGGGAACTCCAAAGAATGCATGCCTAAGTGATTCTAAAAGAGGTTTGTGGGCTTCCTCTTTCATCTAATCTCAACCAAAGTTTTTCTGTCGTTTCATTGCTAGTGCTGGTCAGATCTGGCCAAAACTAAATTGATGAGCCTTCACATCTGTCAAAAAAGTATGTAATGAGTGTGAGCAAGCAAGAGTCTTGAGGTCATTATTTATCGAGTTTCTCAAATCAAAATACTTCCAGGAAGTAATAGGCATCAAATTCATGTGAATCGGAATGTTGTTTTGTCGCCAATAAATAATTTGATGCGAAAAATATAAAAAATTGTGCATCAAATTATATAGCTTCCGTTTCCGATCTGACGCCGGGATGAAATGCCCAAGACGATTGACGACTCCACTTTGTATGATTGCGGGCCTTGAATCACGGCCAAGCAAATAAACATCGTCACATTCGTCATCACAGTAATGAGTGTGAGCAAGCAAGAATCTTGAGGTCATTATTTATCGAGTTTCTCAAATCAAAATACTTCCAGGAAGTAATAGGCATCAAATTCATGTGAATCGGAATGTTATTTTGTCGCCAATAAATAATTTGATGCGAGAAATATAAAAAAATGTGCATCAAATTATATAGCTTCCGTTGCCGATCTGACGCCGGGATGAAATGCCCAAGACGATTGACGACTCCACTTTGTATGATTGCGGGCCTTGAATCACGGCCAAGCAAATAAACATCGTCACATTCGTCATCACCACTAGATTATTATTCAATAAAAATTATTTCATATTTTTATTCAAAAAACACTGACTGAGGGACGGAAATTTACTTTGGCCAAAATGTTTTGAAAATATTTATGCATTCTCATTTTTATGCACGTGCTCAGTCATCCGTGCAAAATGCAGAATGGAAACGCTTCCCATCAGATTAAGTTATTAAATGAACAAGGCCATCATTATTCTCGAGTAAATGGATGGAAAATTTTGTTCATTCCACGTGCCGTCAAGTCATTTTCGATTAGATCTTTGGCGGAAGGCTAGGCAGTCTTCTTTCATTCCTTTCCTTGCATAGTCGATGAATGAAGTTCACGGGAATTGAATGTCCTCCGGATATTTGTTCGGTGGAATTTGGAACTTGAACCCACGAAATTGGTACTTGGAAATTATCATCTTAAAAGATCCAATGCTGGACATATGTGGGTTTGTCGTTATGAATAAAACAGGATACCACATTGCCTATTGCCTCGTAGAAACAAAAGCAGAAGGTAATTACGAGCGTCATTTTTATCTTGATTGAGTGTCTCTGGGAATCGCATGAATGAATCATGTGGCAATGGAAATGCTACATGCAATGAATTGAATTAGTTTTTCAAGATGTACAAAAATTGCCATACAATTAGTTACGTCACACATTTAGGCACTTTTTTATGTGTGGAGGGTGATGATGTGGTGTGATGTCATTGCATACGCAGAAAATGAATGTCATTGTCATCTGAATGAATGAAGTGTGTCGGATATTGAGGGTTCTTCAAGAAAAAAGCAGAACAAGTCAAGTGGGAATTAAGACCTCGGGCGAATTCCAAGCCCACTCTTCCATCATTCATGATCTCTCTTCACTTTCTTTCAACTCTATGACGGCATCAACTTTCTCCGTAAAATTGTTGACTATTGTGCATGCGATGTACAAAAATAGCTGAGGTAAATCTTCTTATTTGCTATTAATGTCCCAGAGTAAGAACACGAGAATCTACTTTACAGCTTTACTGAATACCTGTTTACCTCGTGTAAGTGATTGAATACCCACAGCTATTCGTACTTACTTCCTATTCAGTTCTAAAAATATATTCTATTATTGCCATTTTCATCTTCTTTCATTTCTGGAATTGAAAAGAATATAACAACAATAATCCGCATTAGATTGATCTTGTGCAAGAGTTAAATAGGTTGAGTTTGTTTGCTTCCAATTCCACGCGAATGTTCGCGTGTAATCCTAATAAAATGGAAATGAAAGATTAGCTATTAAATTACGATTCCAGAAGCAAAAGATAATCTATTTATGCATGTGTAACTCTTTGCTTCTTTAGGGCAGTAAGCACAGGCACAACAACAAGCAAAGAACTTTTATTTGCTAACGTTGTTAATGCTGGATCATCATAGAGTTGGGCAATACGTTTCATAAACTATTCCACTCTGACTTAATAATTGTTTACCATCTTGAATCGGAAATCGAGTTATGTAATAAAGTGGAGGTCTGAAAGATATTGCAAAAGAGATTCTGTTGACAAGATGATGTACTTATATAAAGTGCACATAGGATAGGTATATGAGAATTACACAATGTTATGTAATAATTTTTAAATGGAATATTTATTTTTTTCTTTTTTACAGCCTTGACTGTTCGGGACAGAACAGTATTGATGTTGAGATCGTTGACATTTCAACCTCAGCGGTGAGTCTCATTTAATAATTTTTAAATGCTTCATTTTATGACATGGCATTATTTTTTTGAATGATAAACGATAAACTTATCAGGAAACTGTCATCTTGATTTCAGGGTCCTTCAGCCTACAGGCGAAAATCATTCCCGATTGAAGAGATACAGCGCGCGGATGGCTTTGTCATTGTCTATTCCATCACTGACCGAGCCTCATTTACATTTGCGCAAGAGGCATTGGAAACTATAACAAACTACCACAGTCAAAATCAGAATCAAAACGGAACATCCTCAAGTAGCCCCAATTCATCATCAACAAGTAGCAGCAGCAACGCAAGCACAAGCTCCTCGCCAAACAGCTCTCCTCAGCCTAGAGCATCATGCCCAATCCTCTTGGTCGGCAACAAGCAAGATCTGGAACATTTAAGAGTCGTGGAAAAGGTGGAAGGGATAAGCACAGCCATGCAATTCGGCTCTCACTTTTATGAGCTCTCTGTTGCCGAGAACTCACCTGAAGTCTACACCTCTTTCCAAAATCTCATTTCCACTTTCATCACTCAAAACAAGGAGCCATCAAAACGGAAATTCTCCGTTTCAAAAATGCTGGGTAATCTGAGAATCGGGAAGAGCAACTCATCCAATAATCACGTTTTCACCAGTCAAGCTTCTGTAGTTGACACAGATATCCTTTCAAATTCTCACGATAGCAGCTCATGTGTCAGCAGTAACACCGAGGAATGCATTCCTTCAGATGGAGATTCAAACTCTGTTGGCCCATCCGCATCTCCTGTTAACATCAGTCATCAACGGCAGTCTTCTGTCCCAGATAACCAGGGGAGTTCCAACCTGAGTAGCAGCTTTTGCAGCTTGAAAAGCAAAATTATTGAATTACATTCGATGAAAAGGCGGCACAACTCTCCTCCAATATGCTCGTTGTAAAGCTTTCATTTTAGAATAGCCATGCCTGTACATATGTATGTTTATTAATATGTATAGTAAATATCTATTTATTCAAGCAGGATTTCAGTTTTTTATATCGTGTGCGTTAAGTAAGTAAATGTTTTCAAAATATGTCGCAAATTTTCAATAAAAAAACATGTTTACATCCTTCAAAATCAAAAACGCATTACTCCACCTCTTATATTTTCACTGGCTACTTCTGTCACTGATAATGTTTGTCAATTTGAAAAATGGACCTAAATGAGGTCCAAAACTATCAAAACATCGACACGTACATACTGGGAAAAAAATATTATTGCATGGATAAACTTGATAGGTTTTTATATGGTACATATATACTTCATTGGTTTCCTCATACTTCAATCGTCACGTCAGTGTTTGCTTCTTTAAATAAATAATATTTTGAAATTATGTAGAGTATTGCTTAAAAAACTTTCAAAAATTAAATTCCTGATGATTTGCGTAGATAAAACTTTTAAATTGCTAAACTTTTTACGGGCTGGATTATTGAAAATTTTCTCGTAATTCAAGTTCATCTACTTGGATTGAGCCATTCCACACAGATCATTTATCCAATCTCCACATAATGGGGAACATATTTCATCATGACCCTGAAAGGCTGTTAACCTGCTGTCGTAAGGTGTAAAGAGCAGGTGTTCCCAACAATCTGACAGGCCGTCAATTTCACCTCTTTGGTTGTTTCGAAACAATTTTTTTCGAGTAAATAGTGTAAACATAATGTATTACTACAATCAAGTTGGTAAAAGTGTTTTCACAAATCCGTCAGATTTTCCTTTTAAGGGAAAGCTTGACAAGAACTTTCACTTGCCACTACAAACTACAAATAAGTTCCCACTAATATAATGACAGCAGAATGAAACTTTCCTCATTTAGTTTTAAAGTACATACCAATACCATTATATCAAAGAAAAATTACCTGCCTCTTTATGCCAAAAGTTACTTAGCTTTTTGCTACCACTACTACGCAGTTACCAACATCAGCACTGTCAGTTCCACTGCTCACTCCCTTTTATCATTTCCGATCTCGAACATTCTCAATGGATCCTGAATTACAAGATGTCAGGTCAATATGATACGAAATTGATGTAGAAAAATAGAGAAAGCATTTTCAATGAACAGGTGTGAGCGACCTTCGTTTTTAGGGTAGAATAATACAATTAAGGAAACTGCCCCGACAAGAAATACATATTTATTTGCTACGAATCTGATTGTCAGATCTGTCTAAACTTACTTAACCGGATATGTATCAATATGCCAAAATTTACCTCATTTATTGATTCAATTAGGCGTTTGAACTTAATGAAGTGATGGATGATGCTTTTATTACTTACTTACATGCTGGAGAGACTATAATTTATTCCACATTTCTGGATTCGTGACTTTCTTTTGGTTACATAAAAATGTTTAAATATAACTAAAATCATGAGATTGTACGACTTCTCACAATAGAAATATTTCGTCTTGAGGAAGGTCTGTTCATTAAAATTCCAAAAATAAATACCAATATAGCTCTCGAATGTTCAAGATTTTTTCAATGGCTCGCCTGCTGATTTAATTAAGAAAACAAGAAATCATACGATTTTTCTCCATCGTCATTCCTTCATAAAATCAATATTCACCGTAGCCTAAGTCGCATGCCGCCTTCGAGAAAGTTGTACGCAACCCTTCACTCATCACATCTTGCAAAGAGACACGGTACGGTAATCAACAGAACTTTTCTAATTGAAGTAATGTGTAGCTCTCTGGGTTGAGCTAAGTATTAACTAAAAACGTGACCGATCATTTTTTCCCTTCTACTGGGAAGCAACGTGATTTCAACATAATAAAGTTTGATAAGTTTTCCTTCTGTCATAATAAAAATGGAAAGGAAGAAATCATCAGCATCTCATTCAACACTCAAGGCCGGAAGCTAGAAACAATCAATTTATCAATACCACACACAAGCAACACAAAAAGCATAATCATAATCAATGCTCCCACATAACTATACCCAAAGTTTTTCTCTAGTTGATTGGCAGCATAGGCATGCATGCCCTACTGTTTTTCTTCTGAATTGTATCTGCTAAAGCCTAACAAAAATAGGTTCAAAGTCAAAGAATTAGTTTTTCATCTGCTGCGCAAATCAGCGTCCAATACTTATGCTAAAAAGCGTCTATTTCTCCATGAAATTTTTGCAATCGGACCTGTATACTACGCAGTAATTATTGTAATTGCACACAATTTTGTAACTTGTTTATCAAACACCTTTGATTAACACACATTATTATAATTATTGCCTTTGATAAAATTCTGGAATTTAAAATGCCCAAAGATTAAATACGCAGTTATTATTGATTCGCGCTTTGCAACGAATCAAGACTGAAATCTGGGTGCTCACGTTTTTCTAGCGAAATAAAGTTTACTTATATGTATGTACTTATTTGCACTATGTATAGTTATGTATGTACTTATATCTATTCATCTGTCTGTTTTTGTTTTCTCGGGATGAACTGGATGAACAGTGTCAATTAAGATAGAAAATTAGGAAGAAATAGGGTTTACTGTTTGTGGGAGAATCGAAATGGAAATAGAAAAATAAGTGGGGTGCAGTGCGTTCACCCGTATTTTATCTTCCGGTTGGATGAACTTCCTCATTACAAACTCCAGTGCAGAGGCTGTATCGGGAGTTTTAGATGAATAACAAGAGAACGTAAATCCATTCATTGTCAGTGTCAAAGACAAGAAAAAGTTCGATTTCGATATCATCTTATTTAACATTTGCTTGTTTTTCTTTGAGTGGAAATAATAATGCCGTTTTACATTTTATTATTCTCCAGTAAATCCTGACACATCTGATTTGTTATCCACTTTAGCAAGAAAAAGTTAATGAACTTTCTTATTGAAATATTACGTATATTTGAATGAGCTGACGTTATATCTATTCCTTGAATCTTTAATGAAGCTTAAAGATTAAAAAACAAGAGATTTGTGAGTACAGTCAAGAAGACTGAACTTAAAGTTGCTTCTTCCCAATGGATTCAAGTGGATTTATATTTTTGAGGTCAATATCTTATATTGTTTTTTACTAAAACTTTTGTTTTCCAAGAAAACCAAATATTTTGTTATCGAGTAGGCCTAGGGCAATGTCATTAACGTTTAGGTACTTAAATGTAGGCGAATACCCATTGAGCAAACTATGCTGGAATGATCGAATAGAATCGAATCTCGCCTTCAAGTTCATTACCATTAATCTTAAAGTTTAAAAATAACATCAGTAAAGCCCACTGACAATGAGCCTTCCTTTCATTACCTGTCGCATTGAAAAATATGTTGAAGAAACTACATTACATGCAAATCCATTAATTATTCTTGAATTCAACCTTCCACAGGAAATCCGATCCCAAGGAAGTCCCTAAAAAAATTGGCTCCGCTTGTCCACTCGCAAGCAAAAAAGCGAAGGCGACCTAGGTAACCTGGCGCAACGGTTGAAATATCAGTGCCAGTGTCATTTCTTCCGTTCGAGATGAGTAAACTTCTGTTTTAATCGTAAGAGGAATTGGTCTAGTCTTATCTTCAACTTCTGCAGACAGACCACACCACACCACATATCATAGGTATGCAACTTTTTTACTACGTGGAAAAAATTTGTTGTTGATGTTTTGAAAATGATATGTACACATAGTTAGCAAATTATTCACATTTTCCTGGCACTGCATTACATGTGGAAGTGGAGTTGTTTGTAAAGTGACATGATATGTACTTTGAAAAAAATTCTGTGATTCTACATGTTATCGTGGTATTTAGAGCAAGGTCTTTCCCCGTTTGCGTTTTTTTTGCAGTTGACGGGATGGATATGGATATGAAAAGATGTGGTGGTGATGATGGTCTCACATCGTTCGTGCATGTAAGGCCAACTCAGACTTTAATCTCGAGTTCATAGAAATATCAAAACAATTCATTTTTTCAAAATTGCTTCTTTGTTTTGTATACAGAAGAAAGCAACCTTCATGCTTTCATTTTTTCGCCAGTTTGTAATAATGTTCATGTTTCATTGTCATTTTCAATTTTCATGAAAACTCTTTAGTCATCGTTTAACATTGGTTTCTCATGTTTTTGACATACTTTTTGGTTCTCATGAACTATGAACTCATCTACAATGCGATGCGATGCAATTAAGCTAGACTTGTTATTGAGCTTCTGTTATGTAGTTTTGGTTGGCTTTGTTAAGATTTTAATTAATTTCATAATGGAATCAAAGGAGGAACGAGCAACCTAAGATCATATCAGATTACCAAAATAGGCATAGTACAAAGCAAATCGACAACACAAGCAAAGTTTGCCGCTGGGTTTGGGTTTCACCCTGAACTTTGCTTCTCCATTCTATTCGCTTTGCTTTCTTCTTTTTTTTCACATTTCGCAGATCTCACTCAGGTGCTTGTCCCGTTGCCCGATTTAACCTCTACAAGAACATATAATCCCTTTTATGCTCGAGTTCATTTATCGGTAGTGATAAAACAATGCTAAAGCAGTCTTATTTTTTTACAGTCAGTGCCAATTAGGTACACACTTAAGTATATTATTAATCTGCAAAGAAGACATTGAAAGTGTAGAGGAGAGAATGAGGTTTACACGCTTTTACGTTGTGGTTTCGTTTCACTCTTTTTCAACGTGTTTCACTTAATTTGCAAAATACAAGACGTAATTGAGGTAGTAGTTTTAGTTTTGGTGCTACTGAAGAAGAAACTATTGGGAAAAGGCCAACTCCAACAAAATATGATCTACGAGAGTGATAGTGATAGCGCCGTTAAATGCACAAATAGTTAAACTAGATTTGGATAGGAGACAAAAAAATCATGATGGAGTGACATGACAGCTACTACTACAAGTAGTACTACTGCTACTGTATCTGAGATGACTCACACACCGCTCGGGCTACCATCGTCATCATCAGAATCACAAAGACAACTTATGGAATGCCTCGTTAGTATTTCATCTTCTTGGCTTTTTATATTTTCAACAGGTTTATGAAGTGACAGAAGTTTACACGCTTTTACGTTGTGGTTTCGTTTCACTCTTTTTCAACGTGTTTCACTTAATTTGCAAAATACAAGACGTAATTGAGGTAGTAGTTTTAGTTTAGGTGCTACTGAAGAAGAAACTATTGGGAAATGGCCAACTCCAACAAAATATGATCTACGAGAGTGATAGTGATAGTGCCGTTAAATGCACAAACAGTTAATCTAGATTTGGATAGGAGACAAAAAAAATCTTGATGGAGTGACATGACAGCTACTACTACAAGTAGTACTACTGCTACTGTATCTGAGATGACTCACACTCCACTTGGGCTACCATCGTCATCATGAGAATCACAAAGACAACTTATGGAATGCCTCGTTAGTATTTCATCTTCTTGGCTTTTTATATTTTCAACAGGTTTATGAAGTGACAGACAGCAAGGTTTGTATCAATGCTTAACAAAAAGATTTTTGGAATGAACTATTCCTGAATTGTGCCAAGAAAGATACAATTTCCTTCACTTTCTACCGCAATAATAAAATGGTTTTAATTGTCGCAAGTTAATTTGTCTCGTACCGACAAGGGCATTTTCTTGTGGTATCTATCTCCCATGAGATATTTTTGCGGTGGGTCGAGGTTCCATTGCTTCATTTACATTTTACGATTGATCTAATTCTGACAGAACAATAACTTCTTTATATTTTTTTAACAGCGAAATGAATCCTTTTTCATGGCTCCTAAAGACAATGAATAGGTATATTCAAATTTTTCCTTGCTTTAAAAAATTCTAACGTTTTTGACTCCGGCATTTTACTAGATAATAAAATTGAAGTAGAATGGCAATGGACAATTTGTTTCGACTTGACTTGCAACTCAAAAATGCAATTGCGAAATTCCAAATGCCTTGTAAGTCACCGAAAGCTCAGGAAAAAAATGCACTGTTTTAAATACTTCAATTTATGTTTTTTTCCTCTAAAAGTCAATAACAGCTTGTGCCGTTTTTTTCTGCATTTTATTTCAAGGAAAAGTAATCATGTTTATGGCATTTGTCTTTAGCACTTGCTCGAAATACAAGAATTTTTTTTTCTTCGTGAAATATTTCCGAGTGTTATTTTTTTCGAATGTCGTAATAATAATCATAAAGCAGAAGATGAGAAGTGTGCTAAAATGTATGATGAGTCATTCAAAGCTGCTGTTACGTGACCCAGGCCACATCGAATCTGAATTGATTGTAGGCCGTGAAAACAAGAATTGGGCCAATCACTTAAAAGAAACCCCTTAAATATTACAAAAAACAGTTTTGGGTTAGTAGGCCTAAATGAGTTGTTTCCACACTGAAGAGTTATAAGGACATCTATGATGGCACTAGGGATTTTTTCCCTTGCTTTTTAAAAATTCCTTAGAATTGAGTAAATAATTTATTAATGCGTACTTATTGCGAGGTGAACAGCAGAACTGCATTATGGAAGCAATCGAATGAATCAACTCTGGTTTCTTGAGTAATATTTATCTTTTTGACAGACAGGGAGGAACGAGGAAGTGAGTTTTTTCCTCCAATTTGTGAATCTGATACGCTTCAATTCTAACATTACTTCGTTCGAGTACGCTGTCATTATCGCTTCCTGTCATCGAATCATTTCTCTTTTTTTTCGTAAAAAAATGTATTAGGAATTCAACTGGAAATGATGCGTGCGTGCCTGTCAAGATAAACATGTCCATTGGGAGTTTAATGAGGGGACAAGAACAGGAGAAACAACACGGAAGCAATTAGGTGAGGAAAAGAAACACCCGGTAAAATAGAATAAGGATGTATTAAAGTTTTAAAATCTCCATTTTCATGCTACATAGTTTCTTGTTTTGTTTAGTTTAATGTCTCAAGAAAGTGCGTCTCAAATTTCGTGTAAGGAACTCATATGAATGTTTGACAGGAATAAATTAAAAACACACATTCCTGTCCAAATAAAAAAAACTGGCAAAAATTGAAAAACAATCTTTATAGTACAACAACCTCAACGTTCGCAATATCATCTTAATCATACATAATATTTAGATGACCATACACACCATAATGCCATCGCCATTATTTTTGCGAATTGCCATTGGCACTATGACGGTTTCTAAAGTACAATGGAATTTCTTTCATTTCTCCGGCGAGCCAGAGCCAAAGAAATGGTTACAATTGTATTCAAGTAGTTGTGGATTGAATTTTCGCAGCATTTGCATCTCATTAGATGAGATGAGCTGTTCATTTTAGAGGCTCGTTACTACTTCACCTTTGCAGCTCGTGCGAAATTGGCATAATAAAATGGTGTGTGAAACAAGCAGAATGGAGTTGGAACTAGGTTTGCGTTAGAGAAGGAGCATTGCGTCGTCATGTCGCTAGAATTGTCTCTGCTTTCGCTTGACTGAATAGAGTGCTTCTCCATATATAATTTGGAACAGTGTCAAATCTTCCTCATTCCCGTGCAGGAGTTCATCGTAGACGGAGCTATCTCTTCTACTATCACGACACAACCTCGCACAACTTTATTATTGCAATTCAAGTCAGGTAACAAGGATTATTTGTTGGGGAAAGTGAAACAGTTCATAAATCCAAAACTGATCCAAGCAAGTGATATTGAACGAAAAAGAAAGTGCATTAAGTTGAATTGAAGATAAACATGCCGATATCAGACGAAAAAGGAAATGGGAGTCCGTTGTGTCCCAGAACTAATTCCAATCAAACTAGTGGAAATCCAAAAATAAGGATCGCTGTATATGGTCAGCATGAAGTTGGAAAATCTGGTAAGTACTTTACAAACATAAAAAAAAAACTTCTCAATATTAACTTAGGGCGAGCGATGTTCTAATCTTCTTTTCATCTTTTGTTTTTTTCAGCTTTGACCGTTCGATATTTAACAAAGCGCTACATTGGAGAGTATAAGTCTAATACAGATCTGCTATACCAGCAAACCGTGACAATTGGACAAAGCAGTATCGACGTTGAAATTGTTGATATTTCCACTTCAGGATCGGTAAGTCATAGACCCACATCTTAGTATAAATTTTGATAAAAACCCTTTTTAAATGCATCGAAATTAATGTTTGCCTTTCTCATTTGTTAAATAGGGACCCTCTGCATCCCGACGTAAAACATTCCCTGTTGAAGAAATCCAGCGAGCTGATGGCTTCGTGATCGTCTATTCCATAACCGATCGCAATTCATTTACATTCGCACAAGAGGCATTAGAGACTATCACAAACTACTATAATAACCAGAATGCGATGACCTCAGTTTGCCCCAACTCTCCATCAAACTCAAGTGCAAACAGCTCGCCAAATGGATCTCCTCAACCAAGAGCAACATGTCCGATCCTTCTTGTTGCTAACAAAAACGATTTAGAGCATCTAAGAGCCGTAGAGAAAACAGAAGGATGGAACACATCCATGCAATTTGGCAGCCAGTTTTATGAACTCTCCGTAGCAGAGAACTCACCTGAGGTGTACACATCTTTCCAAGGACTCATTTCCACTTTTCTCACTCACAACAAGGAGCCATCAAAGAGAAAGTTTTCTGTATCCAAAATGTTGGGTAACTTGAGAATTGGGAAAGGCAATGCAGCCAACCAGGTTGTCTCAAGCCAAGCTTCAGTAATAGATACAGATATACTGTCAGACTCAAGTGAGAAATCAAACGAGAGCGTGTCTTCAGGCTTCAGCTCAAGTCGGAGTTCACCTCTGCCGATTCATTATGAACGGAATTGTGACTGTATGGCATCTATGAGTAGTAGTTCTGTTTGCAA
>JAHZMX010003164.1:0-11091 GCA_027743895.1 Seira musarum
ATTAAGCCCTACTCAAACTTTTATCTTATAAAATTATTTAGTAAAAATTTTAAAAAGTTCGATTTGCTTTGAAGTACTTTAGAACTATTTTCTAGTGCAGACAATTATTTGTAAAATACTTATTGAGCGAGTTCTTCCACCATCGAGCAATAAAAATATATTTGGGCTTTTTATACATGGAAATTTAAAAACATACTTTGACTACACTACAAATGTGCTTAGGTATTACTTATTGTGCCCTAACCAAAACAACCCATTTTAATGCTATTTTCAGACATTCGTTGTTGCATACCCGAAATAGAGCCAAAAACTAACTGCGCATTTTTTTACCGAGGCTCATAACTCACGTGCAAATACGGCAAATACTTTTGTGCTCAAAATATTCGTTTTTGTCATTCGTCTCGCACTCGTCAAACGTTGAAGTATTTAATTCGTGGGACGTAATATACGTACTAAATATAAACCCTTTCAGCATTTGTATGCATAAATGAAAAAAAAAAATATTCTCGGTTTGGGCATATTTAATCAATTATAAATTTTAAACGCACAGGTTCAAATATCTTATACGAGGTTTTTGGAACTATATAAGAACTTTTCTCCTAGCTTTATACCTTCTCGTTTAGACATTTAATTTTTTACAGCCATAAACCGGCAATGGCATTTTAAAAGAACTTTGTGAAAGTTGTTTATCTCGGCTTTGTATGCTTGGAAAGAGGTGTCGCAATGTAAAGCTGCTTCTACGTCTAAAAAATTAAAATGTTTTCGTTGGTTTTAAGTTTCAATTGTTTTGATAAATTTGGGCTCCTAAAAGTATGGAATATTGTAAGTTTCACAAGTAAACTTCATATGTGAAATCATTTTAGTTTATTTTAAAATTTAGTCTCATATACATATATCAATAATGTATACTGAGTTAATCTACTAAATTCTGGTTATACTGTAAACAATAGCTCATGTGGGCGTTTGCAATAACTCAAGAGCTGGTGTTGTCGAGTGTTCATAAAAATATTTGGTGACTCCCACTGATGCACATGCATGAACTTTTACTTTGCATGAAACGAAATAATCTTGGCATTTCTCTATTTTACACGGACTTTACTCGTACTTATTTGCGATCTTTTATATTTTTGTTTTAAATAAATTACTGCACAAAACTGCTATAAAAGTAGATGGTTTAATTAAAAACATTTTACTCAGTTATATCAAAGTCGGTCTAATGAAGCAATTTTTGGATTATATCAGTGACTTACCTTTTACCTCTGCTTCTGCCAATTCCAAAAATCTCTAATAATGATACAAAATACGAAAGCAACGTTTCTTGCTCATAATCTTAACCAAACATTCAATGACTTTATCGGAATACCCCATGTACTCCATTGGGACACATCGAAGAGAAAGTGGAAATCAAAACATTCCAGCACAAAGCGCGTCTTTTACTTCCTCTGCGTCCTTGCCTTGCCTTCTTTGGCTTTGTTGTTTCTTGCGTCTGGAATATACTTTATCCATGGCGGTTACACTGTTTCTGACCTCAAAGCTCCAATTATAATCCCAGTATTCTATCTCGTACTTATTGTGTGCGGAGAAGCAAATTTTTTTATGGAAGCCCTGATGGTTTATTTTGGTGATGACTTGAGCAATGTGGTAAACTCATTGGTGGACGCCACTTCCCCATCAACAAAATCTGAATGGGACATGATGGGTATCATTCTTCTGCTGTGGATGCCTATAGCAACTCTTACGATCACCTTTTTTCCACTAATCTTCATCTACTTTGACTGCAACATTTTCTTCTTTGTGGTGAGCCAAAATATTAATCTATCCGAACACCCCGTCTGGAATTTTTTAACGAAACTTCCCTTGTTTTCTGCACCGGTTCTTGTACTTCCGTTTGCAACATGTCTCAGAAATTTCGGTCTTATTTTAATGATGTTGTTGAAGTACGCCTTGGTGTATTTACGAATGGTGGAAAGTCAACGTATGACAATTTCCTCGTTCCGTGAATATCAAAGGCTCTACATTTTGATGCAACATGTGCAAGATTTTGCAAAGTTTGGTTGGTCATTCGCCAACACCACTCAATTTTTTCAATTTGTATTTGTTTTCAATACCATAATAATTTCAATAAGGTTGTCCGACTTCTTGCTTTTCTTGTATACATTTATTATTGCTCTCGTTCCTGCCTTTTTGTTTCTGTATGCGCTGAAGGTTGATTCCAGCTTTCCCGAAATCAGCTCGGATGTACGAGCAAAATGGTTATGGGATGTTGGACGGTGTAAGACAAGAAAACAACTTTCTTTTCTGAAATACGCCTCAAAACTTTTGAAAAGTTTTCGTCCAATAGCGTTTAAAGTGGGTGAGGTGGGAGTTATCAACAAAGAATTGGAAATAAACTATTGCGATGCTGTTCTAAATTACACTGTGAATATTTTGATGGCAATTTCTGAGTAAGTCTCTTATTATGTATTTGATTAATGCGTCCATTGTTTTTCTTGGAATGTGCTTACAATATAAAACGCATGCAATCACATAAATGTAGTATGTATATAATATGTAAACGTTTATTAATGTAGTTGTATGCTTGAATGTTGAAAATAACTAAAGTTGAAATAAACTTTGAAGCTGTACTATTTTGTAGCAATGAAGAGTACTTTGATTTTAAATAACTTTATAGTCAATGAATTTTATGTTTCTCTCTTTAATTTACAATACATAATGAAATAAAAAAAGTATTTCTGAGGTGGGTGCACAATTAAGCAAAAAAAAGCCTTTCCTGAATTCTTTCGAGTTCATATCAAGCTGGATATCACTTCTCAAATTTTTTGTTTAATTTCATCGATCAGAGATCAGGAGAATCCAAATGATATAAAGTCGAATTACCGAATTTCCGCGACTGGTAGAAATATCAGGAGTTGAATACATACTGTCAGCATGTATTTTATATCCTAATAGAATTTGGTTTTACATAAATTATTATAGTCCCAAATGCCTTTGCTCATAGCTGATTTTTGGAGACGGGTGGAATGGTGATTAAATATACATTTTGCGCTTTATTCCGAAATATTTTTTGACGCTTTACCAAAATCCGTCTTTGTTCCTCAAATGTGTTTACTTTGTTGATTTGGTTGAATAACCAAAGCAAATTTTTAAGCATTAAAAAATTAAAGTGTATATTTATCTACGTGCACCCCCTTGTTTGAACCTTCAAACTCTTCAAAATTTGCGAGGTAAACAAGCAAATCAAGAGCCGTAACTAGTAAATGTGTTTTTGTTACCTTTTATTGGAACTTTTGCTAAAAATTCGTGTTTATTTTTGGCTTTAATGGGGAATTCGGATAAGAATTCGGAGTCAGGATAAGACTTGGTACATTAAGCTTCTGAATTTTATTTTAGAATTTGCACATGTATTCTTCGTGACTGGTAAGTGCAAGCAAAGTGAGTTATGCAGAAACGCTGTATAATATCTAGATAATATGATATAGTTCAATTTTGCTATTGAACATGTTTTTTAAAAATTACCCCAACAATTTTATCAATGTTTCTAATGCAACTTTAAACGCATTTACTGTTTGCATTTCGCATTACAACTTTCTAGCATGCTTTGCACCGTTTTTTACTTTGCGCGACTTCCTGACATTTTGTCTGACACGGCCAAAATTAGGGCAAAATGTTTTTATGACTACAAGACAGTATCTTGTTAGAAGGGAAATAAACTTTTTGTACGTTGCACTTCCACTATCCCCAAGGTATCCAAATATGATTCGTGGTGTATCAACAAATGCAAAGTAAACTATTGCGTTCGCTATGCCTCCCAAAAACATGACGAATATAACCTGCACATTCCCATTCATAGTAGGAGGAATGAAGCGCGCAGTTTTAGTGCCTCGATATTTATCTGTTGCCAATAGCTTAGCCCAGCGTTTCCAAACTCCGTACTCATGCAATGCTCCCATTCTAAAATACACATCATCCGGGACGAAGCCTTTCACAGACAATCCGTATCGGTCAAGAAATATAGGCTTTCTTCCTATGTAAATGTCCTTATTGTACAACTCTGGGTCATTTTGAAGTTTTCTTGCCAGAATATGACAATGCGCTTGAGTGAGTACAAGAGCTTGTTGCTCACATTTTCTTAAACGAGTGTACAACTCAATCTGTACTTTCTCCTCTAGCCGCATTAGCCAATTTAAACGATTTATACCAACACCTCCGTAGTCGATTTTAATGTCGTGTAGGAAGTTCGACGTATTTTCCAGCATTTTTGTATGATTCAGAAGCTTAGTGAGCAACTCCACTGTCTTCTTGCGCGCTCTAATCTTCTCCGTTTCGTTTTTTCTAAGACCTGACCTGGCGGTTCTGTAGAACATGCTGACTTCACTTTCAGCAACTTGACGATGCACACCAGCAACAGTGTAGTAACCAATTTGAAGAAAGTAGTGGAAATAATCCGTAGGCTTGAGATCAGCATACAAAATTTGCTTCTCTCCCAGCGGTTTGTAGATGTTGTAGATTCCCACGGTTTCATTCAATCTTCCAAATGCCCTTGCCGCTTTATCTGTTAGTTCCGCAAGTCCCGTGTACATTTCAAATCCGTCGCGAATTAATTCCTCAAAATTGGTATAAGGAACCCTTCTTCTAGGTGAGGTTATGTTGTAAACGTTGTCATTTTTGTACGCATTACTGATGACAACGCCTACTAAAAGTAATGCACAGATCAACCATCGAACTGATGGATCATTTGAAAGCCTTCTTGTAAATGGATCACTTTGCTCGAGTAGCAACTTCAATCCTCTCATCAGATCAGCTTGTATTGCTTCCATCGTGCTACTTCTCAATGTGGAATTTGTTCCCAATTCTCCTCTAGAAACTATACTGCATGTTACATATTTCAGTAGAATTGAGAGTATTGGAAACGTGAGAACCAGCAATAACAAAATTCCAAGCCATGTTGTCCAGTCAAATATTAGTATCAATTCCACATAAAGCAAGTCAGCCCTTACTGGTTTACTGCAACTGACAAAGTTAAGCGCAAATTGTGATTCGTCAATAACGTATTGGGTTTTTTCGTACATCAGAAGTTTCAAATTTATTTCTCCCAAAGGACTGTGGTTTCCTGGATGAGACACTTCAACCGGAAAATCATTTCTGTTTAAGCAGGAATATGAATATTGTTTGCCTCCAACTTTGGTATATATTGTGTGATTCTGCATTACGTATTCCTGAAAAACCAGAAACGATGCTGTTTTAACATCCAAAAGATCACCAAAATAGGAGATTTTTAAGGATGACGTAGGCGTTTTGCAGGATTGCTTTATCAGGTTCTTTATGGAACGACCAGGTATTCCGCTTCCTAAATTCCAGGGAATATTATCAAGTCTTCGAGATTTGGACGCGTCTTCTATCAGTGTTTGAATGGTTTGGGAGGCTGAAAGACTGACATGCGAAACGGTAACGACGTTTGAGCTGTCATCAGCATCAGTACAGTGGTTGCAAACTCTGACGAATCCGAAAGTTTTGATGGCTAATTTGTCATTGACTTCTTTGATGGCCATAAGGAAATGTCTTCTCCTGGAAGCATCATTCCTAAAGTACAGATAAAGATATAGTATTACTGGGATAAAGATATTGAATTGCTCAATTGGATGAAAATCAAGCTTACCGTCCATGATCTCGAGCCCGAATCCAAGTAGTAATCATCTGGGGAATTGAACTTAACACTTCGACATCCCTCAAAACCAGTATCATAGTAGGAAGTTTAAAACGCCATTGATCGGACAAACCAACGATGGAAAAGGTCTCAACGAACTCGTTTTCTGTAGGGATTTGATTCATCCCTCCAAACACCTTTTTAAACTTTGGTTTATTTTCAGCGTGTAACATTTTCTTTGGTGGGAAGATATCCAGACGTACATCACATTTCCAGGGTCTTGTTTGGTGGACGAATTTGATCCAATGGATTCTTATGCAGATCTCGGTATCCAAAACATACTGAGTAAAGCGCAAAAAATGTGATAAACTTGTGACCAGGAAAAGGGAGGAATGTGGACATGACGCGTTCGAATTTGTTGTTAGGTTTCTCAATGTTGGTAATACTATATTTCTTGGGACTTTTACATGCCGCCGATTTTTTCCGCCCGTGAGGTTCCATTCGTACTGACGAAGTATGACAGGATTCTTGAAAGAGGGGAAGTCAATGTTTTTAAAGTTTGTGATATGGATCAAGCAATTTTCTAGTCGGTTCACGAATGTACCCAAATCCAAGATTTCAGTCGAAATTTTCACACTGTGACTACGTGTAATGAAAAATAAAACAGTAAAAATGTGCATATGGATTGTAACAAGCATCTTTACGATTAGAAAAGACAAAATCTTTGCTTGATATACATTATCGCACCCGATTTAGGTTTTTAACTAATCAGCCTGGAGTTTGCATGGATTTTTCGTTATGTTGTGATGATTTAAATTTCATGTAACTGTACGTTTTTCGATTTGAATTTTATAATGCAGTTTAAATAGGTTAAAATGGGCAGAGGAAAAATTCAAACCAAAAACATTTTGTTAAGTATAGGACGGTGTAAAACTGTCGCACGCGCGCAGTCGCGACCGTAAGTTATAACCAAGTACTTATTTGTTATATTTTCTTCGAATTATTGACAAAAAATAAAATACCGGGTCAACAAGAACAAACGTGAAAAAGATCGATGTCAAACTTTAATTAGCTAAAAACCTATTATACAAACTGGCACGAGAAAACTCCTAATCATAAGTACTTCTTGTGTTCTGACAAATAAAATAATAGTATACAACTGATATCTAATATCTAAGTTAGCAGAGGACATTGAAATAATTACTACAAACTTTTGCCCGTTACGCCAATGTACTGACATTTCTTTAAACAAGGCAAATAAATTTTATGCCAGTATTGGGCTTTTGCTTGCCTCCAAATCAGTAAGCAAGCTCTTTAATTTTTTGGAATTTGGAACAGGACGAATCCAGTTGACGATAGTAAGGATAATACAGTTTAATCCAATAACTAACAAACATTCAATTGATCTCGTAAGCGAGTAATTTAACACATCCTTAAGTACCCTTACATCCCTCGAACTAATGAAGTCCATAATATCTGGAATGGTTAGCAAGTGAGCCAGCGTCAAAAGTATTGATTCTGTGATTGCGAGTCCCCAAAGTGTCATATTTCCGGACGTTATGATCCGTCCCTATTGAAAACAAAAAAACTTATTAAACTTGTAATATCAAAAATTATCAAGAAATTAGATGGATAAAGACGTTTAAAACTTACACATTTAGTTTCTGTAAGGCGTAGAAGCATAACGGCAGATCCAAGTTGTAGGATCGTACATAAACAGTACATCACTGAATCAAGCCATATGGAATTTACCGCGTCTGTAATGAATTCAAAAACCAATCACCTTCTCCCTTTACCGTAAAATAACATGATTTTTAAATTACTGCATAAATTTATTTACCAGTCCAGTTGTTGTTAAAATTTTGGGTTGATGACTCACTCTGATAGTTACATACAGATTCACTCATCATTCCCAATCCAGTCACCAGCAAAATAAAAGTGAGAGATACAATGAGACTTAATGTTGCAAAGAACTAGTTGAAAAAATTATTTGTCATTATTCCGACTTAAAACTACACCACTGATAATGTTAACCAAAATATTAAAGACTTACAGTATATAAGTATGCGACCACTTTTGCACCACTTAGTCCTTCAAGGTAGTTCATTTTTTCATCGGTTTTAAAATGTCAATGTTTTAACAATACAGAGCATTTTTACAGCGTTTTTTTACATTTCAATTTCCGCATAACTTCGTAAGTTGTCCGAATTAGATTTTGATTTTTGTATACGTTATTTGATGAAGCTTTAGGTTTCTAATGAGCCATTTTTTGGATTTAAACTCCAAAAAATAAAGGAGAAATCAATTGCTGAGTGAAAGATCATTAATTTTGACTTTCCAAGGCAAAATGACCCCATAAGTCATGATAAAATGAAGTTAGAAGCCAGAAGCTTGCAACATTCAAGAGCCCGAGCTTATTATAGTCGAACAAAACCAAGATCTGAAATAGGCAAACAGAAGTGGCTGATTATTAGCATCAACAAGCTATTTTTACCCGTAACTTATGGAGAAAGTCGATGCCATGGCGTCTTAATTTAGGAAAACGCAAGGAAAAATAATACAAATCAGTGGCTGCATTGGATAAAGCATCGGTTTTAGTCCATTATGCGAAAAGATGGTAATGTTTCAACCGCAAAATTTGCAATACTGACCATGGAATTTTGACATGTCACAAATGCAAAAGTTTCCTGGACTCTTTGAATACATTGGCAGTATTTGTTGGCGGAGACAAAAATCAGATACCACTCAGCCAGCCAAAGTTATTATTTGTGCTAACTATTTAGTTAGGAACGTATAACAGCAAAAATCCGTGATGCAATACCGTGTGGCAGGCTTTTGGGTTGATGATACTTATCCCAATACCCGAAATCTTCTCGATAGCATAGGCCTCAACATTTTTACTTAGTCTTCAGAAGATCCAACCCCAAAACTTGGGATAGAAACAAATAACAACTCAATGGCACCCGCGAAGTCCTCCGACACAACTAACATAATTTATTTTGGCATCTGTTCCAAAAAAATGGACTTTTTCTGGAGTGCATTCTAATTTTTAAAAGCCTCTGGAAACTTTTGAATGGAGAAGGGAAGAAAATTTCTTCTGTTATGTCCAGAAACGCCGTCGCCTATAAAAAAACTGCCGTCACTCTGGTAGCTTAAAACTCAGGGAACATTCCTACTCTATCGAATTAATTTTTTACGCTGGTCACATAGTTCAAAAATTAACATTTGTGGTGTAAAAAAACGCTGTAAAAATGCTCTGNAAAAATGCTCTGTAGATGAATTGAACTGTGAGATAGTAAACTGCCAGTACCTATAGATGAGGAAAGTGAGCACTTTTTTGAGTTGCTGACGTTGTTGCATTCCAAGCTGACTAAAAACTGAGGCTGTAGGGACTTTTTTTACTCGATCGTGTTTAGTTTTCTACTTAGCCATGTAAAAGATGTGATGAAAATAGAACACAAATTGTAGCAAGACAAGAGAATATTTTATTTTTAAATGAGATTAAATAGATGAGCTTAATGGCTGACTCATGTTGACATAAAGTACTTAGGTATGCACTTACTTAAAACATGAGAAATAGTAAGTTCCTTCCGGCCTGCAGCAAGGGTGAAACGGGTGGAATACGAGAAAGTATTTATTTAACAGCCTCGGGTTATTTTAAGTTGGTGGTTGCTTTTACAGAACCCCCTTCAGTTCATAATATAAAATTCAACACCTCTTGTCAAATCGGTATATATAATTTAATACTACAAAATTCTAAAAACTCAGTTCTTAAAATAATATTTTTTAACAAGACTTGCAGATTTCAACCGCAATGGCAATAACACAAACGAAGTACAACATCCACAATAATGTGAAAAGAATTTTCAAATCTTGGTATTTCACAAAGATACCTTCTGGATTACTTTGTTTCGGTAGGCAGACTTCAGCTTACAAAAGCATCAAAACATCCTTTCTCCCACCAATATAGGACTAGAGCCTTCCTCTTTACATTTGACCTCTCATCATCAAAAACTTTACTTCGTTCGTAATTACCCAATGCGTAATGTAAACCTAAAAGGTGGCTATATTTATATTCATAATTATAAATTCCGGTGTCAACCAGATATCCCAGAGCCATTTCAAAGGATGAAAAGAGGTACGTCCGCAATTGTGCCCTCCAATACCAACCCTGTGTTAATGCAGGTGACATCTGCGTATTAACTTGCAAGTGATGTCTGTCCAGTACCATCACAAGTGGCGTCAATAACTGAGAAGGTTGCTCTGTCGGTGAGTAAATTGGATACTGATGGAAAAGATAAGCGATTCGTCCAGTCATTAATTCACTTTCTTTATCTCTCATCCTTTGTAAGGAGACATTCTTTCCCGCAAAGTATTCTAATGCATTTAATTCTGATGTCTTGAAGTTGATCTTATCAAAGAGATTTTTTGCAAATACCCTAGCATTTGAATGCGTATACATGTTCTCGTTTTCAATCGTATGTTTAAAATAATCATACAAATTTGATGAGATTAGGAGTTTAATCTCGTTTTGTGTAATGAGCTCATGAAAAGACTTTGGAATTGGAGGAGGTGCAGGTGTTGCAGTCATCTCACTAAAGACGGATGAGTTATACACATTTCGAAGAAGGAGAGTACCCAACATCCACAAAATTATAATGTACCAATTATTTTTATTCACTTTATAGTCGCTTTTGCTTTGCTCAAAGATGGTTAAGTAAATCCAGAGGAATGCGGCATCCCCTTTTCCAAATCCAGTAAGAGTAAGAAGTCGGCCGATGCAAAATGCACATAAGATACATATAATCCAGCCGTAATATTTCATAGGTCGAAGGAGAGCTACAATATGTGCTCCACTTAAGTCAGGTTTTAATGTGAAAACGGAAAACCGAAAACCTGAATGGTAAATACCAAACGGGAGGTAAAAAACTTTTTGCGATTCGAATACAAGAGAGTGGCTGAATGAGGTAATGACACCCCGGAAAGTTAAATTTGTGTAAGATTTGGAATATCTTTTGTCGACAAGACTCAGAATGCAATTAGTGAACCTCACTTTATCTATCGGTTGTCCCAGAGGATGAATTGTTCTGTTATGGAAAAAGTCCGAAGGACATTGTAGCAGTTCAAACGGATTTTCTACTTCACCATTTCTTTTTGTTTGGGAACTGACTAAGGCGTCTAGTGTTGTTTTTAATGAAGTAATGGATGAAATAAGATGAAAACCTTGTAACCGAATCATAGGCACTTTTACTCTCAATGTTAAATCTGGATACTTTGTATATGTTAAAATTGCAGGGCAGGCAACGCATGCGTAGTGAATTTGATTGTATACTTTATTGAAAATCAACAACGTGGAACTGAATCGTGAAGCAAGTGTTATGGCGTCCTGAAGATTAAATATATTTAAAGAGGGCAATAAAACATAATCAATTTTTACTTCCCAAAAC
>JAHZMX010003165.1:0-47414 GCA_027743895.1 Seira musarum
ATAAATACGAAAATATAGATTTTCTCGGAAGGAATCCTATTCCCCATGCCCATCCAACAACCTGCATTCAATGATCATATCAGACTCATTCACTCGTCTCTTGCTCACGCACTCACTCACTCACTCACAATATTTGAGAAGGAAGGAAGAGTAAACCTGTGCAAAAGCAATATTATACATTTTTTTTCTCCTTCAGTATTTTTGTTTGGTGTATTCAAACGGAAATTTCCTGAATCTGGACACGTTTCTTCACAGTCGAATTCGGGGTTGTAGCATTATGCCTCTTGAGAACTCCGACTAGTGAGGTATTTCCACCACTTGGACTTGGGTTTCCCGTGCCCGATGGATTATTTGTGGAGACATTACTAGCATTTGTGTTGGTCGCAGTGGTGCATGTACTTGAGCTTGTACTGGAAGCATTCCCCACACATGAACTTGTGGAGCAAGAGCCGTGTCTCAGCGAGTCACCGGGATCCATGATACTCTCACCTGTGGGGAAAAAGGGAACTTGATATGCCAACAATGAGACAATTCAAGGGAAAAGAGAAAAATGGGAATTAGTAATTCAAGTTAGCTTTCTCCGATGGCGTAAATGAAATATGCGAAAGGAAGTCAGCAATTTATCATTGCATTTCTAGTCTCTTATACTACTTCAGGAACTTGAGAACTCAAAACGAGTGCCGTTCTGATTTCATTTCCTTTCTTCTCATTTCGTATTCCACGCGCATTCCCCTGCTGCATTTAGACTTGCTTAGTTGAGATAACTGGCATGGGCATTTTCTTGAGGATGGACTGGAGAAAGTAATATTGAGCCCACGTGACATGGCCATGGCCAAAGCTTTGCATGGGGGAAGCAATGGTCTATTTTGCAACCTTGTTCATGTAATGCTCATAAACCACAAAAAGGCTCACGGGGAGCATTCAGACAGATGAATAGATCACGAAGCAGTCTTCCATTTAAAGGAGCAGGGGGAAATGCACATTGGTTGTTCTTACGAAATTCAAACAAATTTTAATGACTACACGCCACTCCACAGTGCCACCCCCATTGAATTCGGGGAGGTTTTTAGAGACCGAAACCACAGAACACAATATACTTAAGCAATGCAATCGCCGCCGGTGGTAAAGTGTTACGATACATGAAAATCTTGTTCAGTGCGGGAGTACCTACCTGCAACTTGGTTCATGTAAAGACGAATCGCACTCTCAGGGATACTCGAATCCATATCATGAAACTCATTTGCGTCGCTTTCCAAGCAGGTCTCCATGTTTGGAAATGTCGTCGTTTGTATGAAGTCAGGTATCGCCATAGGCATCTGATGATGCGGTGGTGGCGTCTGCTGAAGATGATGAGGATGGGAATGCATCTGTGGGCCAGTTTGTTGTTGCTGCTGCTGTTGCTGTTTCTTCAGTGTGCCCTGGTTGTTCTGTTGTTGAGAGGGCGGTGGTGGAGCAAGCGGCGAAGACTGTTGCTGCTGGAGGGTGTGACAAGAAGGATGATGCTGTCGAAGTTGTGGATGATGATGAGCATGATGTGGATTGCTTCTTAAAGTGGCAGGGCTTGTAAGACCCATCAAAGGGGGACTTGAGCTCCGAGAAGATCTCAATAATGTACCTGATGGCGAGTTACATTCAACAGTGGCTGTACTCGTGGCTTGCGAACCAGAGTTTGTGGCCATTAGTTGAGAGTGGTGCTCTCGAGAGGGTGGGATGCCGACGGGAAATTGATTCATTTGGATAGACTCCGACCCTGTGTATATCTGTGCCTGGTGGTATTCCGGGTTCATGGACGATGAACAACATGGCGTCCACTTGTAGTCTTCCTGCAGCAGAAATAAAATTTTGTTGGATAGCATCACCACTATATACCAAATCGTTTCCAACTGTCTACAGGCGAATTGCGTGGTTGAAAGTGACAGTCGCACAGCTCTTTTAATTACTCCCACAATGAAACTTTTTTCCTGCTCTTCATTAATTAAACGCTCACGTGCATTACCTGATATGTTGACTTTTGGGGAGTGCCGCTGTGACTACTTCTCCGACTCCCGTTGTCAACCAGATTGACAGGGATATTAAATCCCCGTTTCCTGTGGCACATAATTGCCGAGAAAACAACGAGATTCAGCAGAATCAAGCATACTCCGACGGTGAGAGTTACCGTTAATGCTGTCGTGTAGTCATACTCCCCGTTGGTCAAACCCAAACCTGAACTGGAAAGCGGTGCCCCAGGCTCGCCCCCACCGCCACCGTGAATTTCCACCTCCACCTCGTTCGAATCAATACTGCATTTTTGACGTGAAATAAGCACGTACGCCATGAAAAGAACAATAATAAAATCAATTAGCCCACGATTCTTTCTTCATCTTCTTGAACGGAAATAGGACATTCATTCGCACGTTCTTCAAAGAATGGGCTCTACATGTCTAAGTGTAAGTAGACCACATTATTTCCACGCATTATTATTATCATTATTATTTTGCCAGATTCACTTTGTTCCGCTGTCACGCATCATTTCACTCTGAAAGCTCATATCATGTGATGAGCATCATTCTTTTTTTTCTTTTGGTCTAAAGGATCATTAGGAATCCTCAGGATTGAACACACAAGTTTTGCTTGTACACAGTTGTCTGGCCTGATACCTGGCTTGACTTTGTCACGTAATTCCCTTTACTTTTACGGGTGGAGGGAAGAGAAAAGAAAACATTTTTCTTGACGATTTGCTTTGGCTCCATACCTCCCTCTTTTTTATCTTATGATCGTAATAAAACATAAATAGTAAGATCCAGAAAACTTACTACACCTTCAGCATAAAAAATGTATTATTTTCTGGAAAGACGAGAGAAAAAAAACTTAGCAAAGCTGTGTTTTCCCTCCCAGACATGAAAAAGTAGTTGAGGTACAGCAGTCACGTTTTCCCATTTGGTCTTGAAATGTGTAAAGCTTAAAATCTGGTCGCTCACTCACTCGTTCATACTCAAAAGACTTATTGTTGTTAGCTGAACATAGACATGACACGAAGTTGACCTTATACAAAGCTTAGAATGCAATCAATCCAATAGAAAGACTTGTGGCTTTGCTCTGGTGCAATCGAAATCATTGAATTTTTCCTTTCTCTTGTTTTCTTTGGTAAGGAAAAGTAAGCAAAGACACTATCATTGTAAGTGGAAATTGAAAAAAAAACTTATATCAAACGAATAAGTAAATGTACAGGGATCAATGGACAAACCTTACATTGACTACACGATTCATTGCAACTATTTGTATGGATGAACTGAAGCAAGTCTAAAACTTGACCCATGGACTGAAGGTCTAGTCGATAACTTAAACAAAATATGTACTACAAGATGACACCTGCATGTTACATTTAAATTTTGAACTGAAGTCTATAGTAGGTATTAGGAGGAATATTTCAACATGAAAATGATATAAGCGAGGGTACACTTGTTTCCAATTTAAGGAGGATGAACTTTCAACAAATACCTATCATTGTAAGTTTCGCAGATAGAAATGCAAATGGAAGTTCTAGCACCGTAAGTACTTCCCTTATGTTTACTAGGAGTTTTGGTTTTAGCTGTTGCGTAAGGTTTTGCTCCGGGGACCTTATAAATGACATGAGTAAAACTTCTTTTTTAAAAATACATTCCAAATTCCAATTCTTTCTTTAAAAATATCGTATTTTTACAAAACCGCGAGCAATTTTCCTGGAATGGTCTATGTATTTTTTGTGAACTACCCATGAAACAATGGTTATTTTAGCGTAATCACACCATTCAGAAGAATAACGTAAAACAAACAATCCCAAGGCAGGCAGAGCCAAGTGTGTGTGTGTGTGTGCCATATTATGGCACAGGAGCAGAGTATATTTTTTCCTCGTTTACGCTCATTTCACGTGTAAAGCCCATATTTTGAAATGGCAGTATTCATTTATTATTACCGAACACTATGTCGAGTTCCCTGAGTTAGTGGCGGCTCAGTGGACTCAAGACACTCCGTAGTTGTCAACGTATTCCCAGGAGGCTGCGTTTGCTGCTGGCCACTACCTCCACCACCACCACCATTGCCACTACTATTATGACTCCCACTCACGACAATCCCAACTCCTGGAGCCAGACCAAAGTCTCCTAGGGTGTACGGTAGTAGTGGACGAACCGAGCCTGAAAAACAAATAAAAAGCAAGAAATTGTGTAAATGAATTTGACATCATTTTCAAAGCCCTCTGCGTTTTTCTCCCTAAAAGATAATCTTGTTACGGGTTACTCCCAAACAGATAGTTTTTGAGTTACAAACGACACAAGTTTGTTGTTTAGATCTCGATCGTCTGTCTGTCCATCACTCAATGCATTTGATTTTTGCACCAACTGATTTACTGCGTCGTTTCTTTAGACTTTTTTATGTGATGTTAATGACAGTTTAAAAAATAAATTTGAGTGGATCTACATTTGAAAAGTACTAACAAAAGATGCATTTAGAATTTTTTATATTGTTTTTGCTGATTTTTTACTAAACAAAAAGTTGACTTTTTCCTTCTCAATTTTCTTTTATTATTTTTCAACTTCTCATTTCTAGGAAAGAACAGGCTGAGACCTGTATTTTCTGGAGGTTTCCCCCTGAATAAAAAGAATGTATCTTTCTCTGTCTATGTATGTGTCCCTTTTTCTCATGTTTGTTTAGTCAATCAGGAGAAAGCTCTTCTTTTCGCTTTTCACTTCGTGTTTCCAGCTTCTTATTCTTTTCTTTCCATTGCATACAGCATTAATGTTTGTCTACTCTTCTCCACAAAGCACAATCATACAGAAGAAAAGTCCCTTTGAAATGTTTTCCAGGAAAAAAATGGTGTGCTTCTTGCGTGCAGTCGGAAAAAGGGCATTATTTTTTCTGGAAGAGTCCTAGTTGACATCAAGTAGAATGAACAACGTTTCGCAATCTACTTTGAAGGATGGAGTGAGTGCATCCCGGAGAAAATGAGAAAATGAAAATGTTATCCAGTCGTCGTCGTTCCAAGCGAATCCACCTGCCACTTTGGTCGAATGAATGTGAAGGGGAGGGAGTAAAAAGAAATGCAGTTGGTTTGGGGATTAAAAAATAAAGGAAGTAGTTTGCAGTGCGTTAAAAAATGCGCATTTTATAAAAAAAAATATTAAGTTATTTTCACTTTCCCTCTGCTTGCTTTTCGGTCGTTTTTAATAAAATTACAGGAGGAAGGAAAGCACGCATTATGCACCATTATCCAAAAAGCTTTTTTCTAGGAAAGAAATGATGTGGACCTCTCGCCTTTTTTCAAGTTACTTACCGACATATAAATTCGGATTATCATCTTGGAAAGCGTGATGAGCCAAGCTGACATCAGATGTTCCAAGCTCCATATAACTTTGGGTTGCGGGCTCGTAAGGGTCCCAATGCAAAGATCGGAGTCGCAGCCTTTCCCTCGAGCTTCCGCCTATAAAAGAGATCACAGTGCACCGTCAAATTTGATGAATTTTATGTGTAAGCATCTTTCTCCTTGAGTCAATGAGCTAGACTTGACATCACAGATGATAATAATGGTGACGATGATGAGTTACGAGTATAATCTGAAGGGAGAAGAAAAACTGTATTAACTAGCAACTTGCCTGAGCTTCCACTAGATCCCATTATTGCCACATCTTGGTTTCCTGCTAAGCTCAACATCATTGGCGGTTCGTTCACGTTCGGGTCGCTAAAATAATATGAAGATGTGGTTAATGAATCAAATTTATTACGTCAAACACAAACAAGCGAAAGAAGGAAAGACGATCCTATCCTATCATAAAGTCAAAAACAAATGCTGACGCCACGATAGTGAGGTCATGAATGAGTCTCCCATTCCCACACACATACACACACAAAACGAAAACATCTTTCTACCTTCCTGCATCCGGGCTAATTATTTTTACGTAAATACATCAGAAATAATAACAATATTTTAATGCGTCCACAAACAAGAACTAATTCAGTTTCTTGCATGAAAGCACGCCGCCATTAAAGGCTTTCATCCAAATGAAAAGCGAGATTCAACATTCCTCTGTGATGCGATGCCCATCTAAAGCTCATTATCTTTTAATGAGGTGCTGCCTGTCAACTATACTTGTGTCTGTCCTGTGCACAGTGCACATACATGTGTCGTCGTTTTCTTTTCTTTTGATGCGCACTATGAAAAGGCAAAACATCTTTTCCGTTGCAGAGATCGGTTTCGCGAACACTCCATTTAAATGAAATGAAAACAAGGTTTTGTGCTTTTCTGGAGGACTATTAGCACGCCTCTGACTAAGCAAACAAATAGGGGCTTTGTGACCGACTTTTTCTTTAAAAAAAAAATAATAAATTACAAAAAAAAATCATGGATCTTCTGTTCGAAAATAAGAATAAAAGCTTCGTGTTCATAGTGTGATGGTCTTCTGGGACGGACTTTTTAAGCAAATGTCAAAGGCCACGGGATGGAAAAAAAAGAAAATGTGCAATACTATATGCATTGTTGGTTTGTGTGAGGAAAGCAAAGTTTACAGCTTAGACATGTAATGTCATGCCACACAACCGTACAGTTTCTGACACCTGCACGTGACTCTGGCTGTGTCATTGTTTCCTTGATTTTCCCACGCAATAGTTTGATTGTAATTTATGATTTAATTAAAGGTTTCATTCTACCACACAGGTAAAAAGTAAAAGTTTATAATGAGATAGGATGACGGAGAAACTTACCCGCTTTTGGCAAAGTTTGAGGTATAATGAACCAAGGTCTCTGAAACGACTGCATCCTGTTTGCTAAAGTTCGCGAGGACTGACCAAGGGGAGACATATGGTTGGCCGCCAAGAGCCGGTACATTGTTCGTTACGGGAAGTCCCATGACCTACCGTCCATAGAAAAGACTGATAGTATTTGAGCAACCCATGGAATCATAATCAAAATTGTCAACTTACGTAAGGCACTATATCACCCTCTAGGCTTCCTAGTCTCTACATTTTAATTTTAACATTAAGTAGACAACTTTTGTATTATTTTTGTTAAGAGGTAAAATGTAATATGAAATAGACTTGCAATAATAAGAAGATTTTCGTTTTTTCCCCGCTAACCTTGTATGGAGAATGGTCGCTATCCAGTTTGGAAGTATGGACGTGGGAAAAGTGTAGAACGTAAGTTTTTCCTTTTCTCCTGGAATGAATAAGCCCCACTTGAAGAGCTGAAAGGATATTAAACCGCTTAAATTTTAGTTTTCATATTAACAACATTTTGTGAAATCCTAACTTTGAAATCATAAAATGGATATGAAATTGGGGCAATATGAAGAAAGCTAGTAGACTTTTTGTGCCTCCTTCCTTTAATAAATGGAATTCAATGATAAATATTGGAAATTACCAGGTCCGACAACAAGACAATCGCTGAGTGCTTCCACAGTTGCATCTTTTAACGGTATTGGATGTAATATTGGCCTCTCCCAGTCCGTATACTCTATATAAAATTAATGAAAATACATACTTTTGTGTGTTGTCAATTACCGCCGGATGACATTATTTGGATTTATACTTACCGTTTCTGACGATTGAAAATATTTCTTGTTGATGGAAGGTAAAGACGTTTCGGACCAAAGTCCTTAGAATACGGTCCCTGTGATCTGACTCAAACCCGTTTTTCAGCTCTGCACTGCTAAGCTCGTGAACTCCTTCACTTGTGGTAAACATGATGAGAACTTGTGATCGAAGAAACTGATCAGACAATGGATCGACCTCCATCATCGACTTCGGGTTCCTTATCAGGATTCCATCAACGAAAGGTGCGAAGGGTCCCGAGAGGAACCTTGGATTGTCAGGCACAACGTTCATCAGGTCGGAGAGAGGCTTCCTACGAAGACATGGAGCTAAATCGCTTAGCGGATGAGAGAGTGGCAGCTTCCCTTCACAACCCAACTGTGCAGCTACATGCGAAGCTATGTCTTCGGGACGACGTTGCAGCGCCCAGGGGCTAAGAACTGAACCACTTATCAGTATAGCCCTTTGAAATAAACCTGACAGAAGGATTAAAATTTGGAACTTTGTATGAAAAAAAGGACGACATGAACCGGAATCCCTTTCCCTAAAAAATACAATCAATCAAAATTACTTTCTTTTTTACCTTTGGCAATTTGTGCGACAAGCAGAAGATTAGCAATCACAGCACCAGTCCGGTAGCCTAGCAGAGTTATCCTATTCCTGTCTCCTCCAAAGCTTTCCCCATTCTCCCTCACCCAATGGAGAGCAGCGATCACATCCAGCAAACCAAAATTGCTTTGCTGGTTGCTCGTTTTCAGAAATCCTTCAACAAAAAAAGACATCCATTATTTCATTTGACAAAAAATAACTCCGCCACGCCAATGCTTCTCTCCCTTGCTCTAAGGTAATCAAATCCATTTTTCACAGGCATTGAGGCCATGTCTTCGCTTCTCGAACTCGAACAAAAAAATAAAATGATCTAGATGCCTTCAATCCCGTGTTCCCACACCAATCGTAACGCATTCAACTTCATCATCATTTCACTTCAATCCACCAAACGCATACCCACATACTTTTTCTCACTCAACAAAATTTTTCGCATTTATCACTTACCCAAAACACTAACTTTTAGTGTTCACTAGTCGAATTGAGAAAAAACTCTTTCCCTTACGTAAGATATGTTCGCACAGTTTGGCTGTAAATTTTTTCTAACGAGTTCCACTACTTTACTCAATCGGACTTTACAACGTTTGTACTTTGCTTCGTGGACACCATTTATTTTTCTTGTTTTTATCACTAAAAAATCTGATCCCTTTGTAACGTGTGAGAACATGAGTCATGTTGAAAATAATGATGATCACTACGATGACTTCCAGCTCAGAAAGAAGGGTATGAGTGCCAGTGTGAAATATTTTTATGTTCACAAAGAAACCTAAAGCAAATTTACACGAACATAAGATGTAGCATAACATGTAATGTCAGACCAACTTCAGTTGCGAAAAGTTTTTGCCAAACTTTTCTCTACACTTCTATCCCGCAAAGTTCAGAATTCCTTTTTACTTGTATTTCTTTGCTATTACAATATCGCCGATGATATCTACAAACAAGATATCGGAATCAATTTATATATATTTTAAAATTCGATTACATTGAATTAATATGTAATCAAACTCAATGTTTGAGCTCAATCTTTGCATTGTTTCAACAACAACTCAGAGCGTAATTATTATCAAAATACGTACTTTGATCTATTTTTAAGCAAGCTGCATACTGCGATCTCAGACGATATTTCTGTTGGCACGGATGAATGAATGAAAGTTACAACATTTCTATTTTTCTACCCTCGTGGGCATCATAAACTGATAGGACCTTTAGGATATTGAAAGTCAATATTTGTTCAGGGGAAAAACGGGGAAAGTAAAGCTGAAAAAAATCAAGCCGTCAACAACTTTCTCTTTTCTACCCGCGTAAAAAGACGCTAGTGACGTTAATATCATCATTGGAATCATACTCGGGCTACTTATACTGTCTAGATTTCTTCCTCACAAAATATTTTTTGCGCAAAAAAAATATATCTTTTCTTGCTGGAATGTACACAATCCACTACTGTATTGTATTTGTCGATCATAAAGCAGTTAAAAATAAGAAGGTATGAGAAAAAAGAAATGTGTTTGCACCGTATAAAAACTTTTTGCATCGCTTTTTCATTTTGTGTGTTCCATTCAATCCAAAACTGCACGACTGCAATAGGTTTATAGGTTACAAAAAGAAGCAAAAAGTGTTTCGCGTAATCGCATTATGAGTGATGTGTAAAGTTATCGAACCGAATAAAATCTGAAAAGTTGAAAGGGAGCTCTTTCTCCGTGTCTCAACTCGAGAGTTTTTGCTTTGCAGTGAAAATGAAATTATGAAATTAGATTTTGTATCCACAAGAAAATAGAGTAGAACACAAAGGCGTGACTGAAAATTGGATTATGAACTACTTCATACTGGCTACATGGAAGAAGATAGGCAATCCCGCATGAAATTATTGGATTATGTTACGGATGTCATGTCAAAAAAAAACTTACCCAGAACTCCCAAGCTGCTCCCAAAATATAACACGAAAATTAATCAAAATTATAGCAGGTAATTATGACCAAAATTTTGTAGATTACACAAACAAGTTTAGCAATGGACTACAAAACTTACCGATAATTTATGGTCACAACAATATTCTGTCCAAGGCTAGCCAGTGCTGCACCATCAAATTCGCTTCCACTCCCCCAGTCCCAAGACTCGCCGTGGATGACAAAAATTATGGCGTATTTGCCTGGGCGTATCTCCTCGCCTACACAGAAATGAAATAAGTAATTTTTGTATTACTTGGAACATTAATGGCTATGCGGAGAGAACTCGACCAAATTGTCAAAACATGAAATTAGCTTTCACCTGGTTGGGGTTGGACATTAAGGGAGAACTAAGCGAAACAAAAGAGTGTGGATAGAATTACCCCGCCTCCTCCAACCATACAAAACCAACAGGACATGCAATTTGCCAAGAAAGCCACAAAATTGTGCACACAGCACCACTTTCTTTATCTTGAGAAAGTTAAGTGGTTATCTAATATCGTATGTAAGGCTGACCATCGCCAAATTAGACGCGAAAATCTTTTCTTATTTATTTCACCGACTCACACATTTCATAATCATCTTGTAGAAATCTGCCTTAATTGTGTATAGCAAATATTACTTTAGCTTCCTTCCTATGGGAGCACTCCGCATGTAAAAAGACTCGTGAAGTTTTTCTAGTGATAATTATCCGTAATTACTATTTCCCGTACAAGGTGGAAATTCCGCAGTGTAATCAGAAAAGGAAAAAGAACGCAATATTTCGGACTATATGTATCTCAAAAGCCCTTTTTGTGCAAAATGCAGGAAAGTTTGCGACCACAAGAAAGACCATGAGATATCCAAGCAGATATACTTAATATATGCATCTCGCCAACATCCTTGTCTTTGCCCGTTCCTATTCCATCTTTTTTTCTCCCTTCGAGCTATTCATATCTTGAGAAATAAGGGTATTTTTTTCAGGGCCAAGTTAAGCAATCAAATTACATGGTTCCTGGCTTTCATCAGATATTCGCATATTACACGCTTATAATGCCCTCTGCCACACATATTTTGTTCATAACTCACTTTCAGCTTTCAACACAAAAACAACTTTTTATTACATATTTTCGAGTAGGCTCTTCGCTCTTCGTTTTTTACTTTGGTCCTCTTGGAAAAAAATAGACGGGGTAGATTTGATTTGGGAGCATAAACACACTTTGCCTTTTCTTTTTTCACCGGACATCCATTGGAAATGACATGCTTTTAGAAGCATTTTCCTCTCTTCCTTTTCTGATGTTTTTCTCGTCAGCCACCATAAAAAACAACTCATAAACTAACCCACGAAAAATAACATTTTCTTCCTTTGACATCCCAAAAGATTCGTTCCTTCTTTTCCCAAGTTGATAGGGAAATCTGCAGTGATGTCATGATGGACTTGTTGTCGTGTCAAATCTTATCGTTTCTTGGTGATATTTCTTATTGCTACTCCTTCTTGGGGACAATTTTTGGTGAAGCCACTTTTCTATTTCGGCTCTTTTTGAGCAGTTTCACAGGAAACGATAAATATATATGTCAAGTGCACGACTCTATTTCTGAGAGACTTCCATGTTTTGAGTAGATTCCTACTTGATGGTGGTTGAGTGGTTAGGTTTTTCTTAAGAGTGTGTTTTCACTTTGACTCCTTGAAATGAAAATCAGAACGACAGATTCCATCATATCATATCTCACCACCTATTTCTTTCTTCAGGATGTAATCATCATCGTCATCCTCGTTACCCTCCCCTGCCAGCCTGCCCATTCTTATTATTCTTGTTCAAAAAAAATATCCAATCCAATTTTCCCACAAAAAGTTGCCTTGCTTTTCCTGGTCTAGACCAATACAAAATTGTATTAGTCGTAAGGATGTTGTGAGCTTTAGCTTTTTGCATGGACGATTAGCCATGAAAAGGAGGGAAAATTTCCTCCAGATTAGGTTATCCTATCCTATCGCGTTTCTTTTGTTTGCCTATTTTTTTATTATAGACCATACCTACTTATATAATTTCGTGGCTTGGACTCAACTATGTTGTATTCTCGGGCTTCAACGCAATAATATTATACTAGCTACATTATTTGATTGATACTCAAAATAGGAAAAGTTGGTCACTAGCTGTTTTCCTTCATATCACAATCTAACTGTCAGCCTTCCTCCTGGAGTGAAAGACAGACCGGACAAATGACTTTTTTCTATATAATTTTTTTCTAGGAAAGTTGCCAAAGTCGCGGCGGAAGCCAATCAGTTCCAATGGTGCAAGGAGGCATTTTTATGTTCACATTTTTACTACACGACATGTTTATTCGTATTATAAAGTTCCAATGATGCAAGGAGGCATTTTTATGTTCACATTTTTACTACACGACATGTTTATTCGTATTATAAACAGGAGCTTTGAGAAAGCTGATTTTATTTTTGAAAAAATAAAAAAAAAATTAGGTACTATGATTGGATTAAACTATATTTATGATCTTATCTGGTTTTTTTTCGGAATGTATTGCATTGAAAGTGAGAAAATTGAAGTGGTTATTAGAACCCACGAGTCTTTGAAGTCATTCTTAAAAATCTTAAAATTATTTTTACACAATTGGAAATGTCTATTTGAACAAAGTCGACTTTTCTTCGTTGCATTACATACATAGTTTTTTATATGAATAACTTTTTATTTCTTTATATTTTTAACAGGATAGATTTTTTCATAGCGAGTAAGTTTTAAAAAATCTGAATAAGATCGTGTCAGAATCAGCCCTCGGATTGATTAATAAAAATGCTTACTCCCAGAACAGTCATAACAAAATGGGATAATTTGATTTGATCACATCACCACCGCCATTTTTAATGGAATTACGAATTAACTGTATCTTATTTACATGTTAATAGAAAAAAGCCTTTATCGTATCCATAGTTCTATCCCTTACACAGTTTCGTATGCAACCCTCTCGATAAAAAATCTCATTACATTGATAGAATTCGCACAAAACGGAATGTAGAAGGAGAGAGATGTGTGTCTTTGACACGATTCCTGCTATAGTGGAATGATTAAAATGCTAATCAGTCCCAGCCAAAAAGCAAGCCAGTAAGGATCTTTCGTGTCCATGGAGAGCGCCCGATCTCCATTAAAAAAGTAAGACCAGACAAAGCACACACAGATTCCCAACACAATCATCATCATATTACCATGGCAGTCGGTCCAGCCTAAGAAAGTTGGAGACAGATGAGAGAAAATATGAGAATGAAGTTTTCTCCCTCTTTATTCAAGTCGCTCAGGAAGAAAAAAAGAATATGTTTTTGTTACACCAACCAGTCAGCCTCCAGCTCCAGCCATTTATAAACCAGACGAAACATGCTCAAGCCAAAAAAAAAGGAACAGGAAAGCTGCTATCAACCATGCTTCTTGTTTGTAAGTGTGCGTTCTACATGCAATATGGTTCATGTAGTAGAGCAGTTATATTTGCATATGCCTTACCTTTGAAAACGAAAAGTGAAAGTTTTCTTCCTCCTTTTCAGACAAATGCGAAGGATAAAAGAGGTGTAAAGGCACACAAAAATTATATGACATGGGCTCAGCAGGACTTGGCCTTTTTCTTAAACTTTCTAACGAAAAAATTCCTTCTTTTTAATTTCTCTGAAGAAAAAGAAAAAAAAATGCAAGCAAGAGCAACCTCTTTTTGTCATATTCTCATATCAACATCGTAAATTTTATGAGGCAACACATAAACTCGACTCCCCATGGGCCCCTATTTCTCGTACTTAGAATGCGTTATGTTAGGCCAACAAATAAATGACAGAGTAGTACAAGAAGCACAGATATATATCGGTATACTTGCAGAGCGGATGATGCCCTACAGAAAAAGAAAGGAAAGTAAAAGAAAAGTAAGGATGTCCCTTTTTAGTACACTATAGCCAAAAGCAATCATAAATTCTTCCTTTCTATTTCTTGGCAAACTCGGGGAAAAAAGTACTTTGACATCTCGTGGCATGCAAAGCAGTGATACCCATTTGAGGGAAGATTGTGTACCCCCACAAAACTTTCACTTTTGACTAGAGAGTTATTCATCAAGGAATGCGATGGAATGAATGAGGCTTTAAACACTTTTAAGTGATAAAAAATATTTAAAGGATTTAATTTCTTTCTTACCGGAAACTGCGGCTGGTTGGAAAACATTTAGATAGAGACAGTCTTCACTTTGGTTGGCCAAATGTGGAATGAGCTTTTGGATCAATTGGTATCGTTGTACTGTCATGCTCTGAAGAGCCTTGGTTCTGTTCGATATATCAGGGAACTTTTGTGGACACGCAGGGGGATAAGTGATGGCAAGTCGCGTTCCAAGCCAAGGGAGTGGAGCCACCGGGGGCATGAAACGGTATGCATTAACCGGAGGACTTGCATATGGGATTCCCAGAAACGAATTGACCGGATCTGAAACAGAAACAGTAACAGAAATTAAATTAATATTTGAAGTCGTAATATGAAATACAAATTATGTATTCATCAAGATCTTTTTGTTTAATGTGTAGGTATTTCATGTATCGCTACCCATACGGCAATTTTAATTATACTCGTCAATATGTTTGCAAGTGCTTGATTTCAAACACAAATGTACGACAAACGTGAAAGAAACTGGGTTGGGTTATTTCTTGTCAGAATTTGTACCATATTTACCTGAAAACGTGCTTTGGAACAATTTGTGCTCCTCTTATTCAAATGCTTATCACTATAGCAATTTCCCCATTTTTATATAAAAACATGCTCGCACAGGTTGGTCTACCTATTGAATCGTGATCAGAGGAGCAAATGGAGAAATAATGAGCGAGCCCATTTTGTTTTGTATTTCCGTACCTATCAGCGAACATTATTTTGCCATTCCCTCTGAATTATTGATTTGGCACAAAATTTTCTTCCCCTTTGGCACGATTTCGATATGTATCAATGAAAAGTAAGCGATTCTTTTCTCAAAACAATGTTCCAACAGATGTTAAGCATCCTCCACAAACTTTCATCAGCTCAGACTAAATATTTAATGAGATTTTACTTTAAATTTTGTCCAGCTTCACTTCAGCAGGAACAGATAGTTTGGCTCGGGTCGGGAAAATATTTGCAATAAATTATTGCAATATTCTTGGTTCTAGCCAAGTCTCTAAAAAACTTTTTTACTTTTAGTGATTCGAATTCTACGAGTTTTGAAAAGCATGTTATGAGCTAGATACCTAGATACATTTTCCAGGGAGACACAATGACCTAAGGACTTGAAGGTACAAAAGCTGTACTTTACGTAGTCAAAAATTATGATAGTCCACAATATTCGTCGGCCCAGGAAAAAAACCGTCGTCGGTGGAATGGGCCATTCCAAGTTGTAGCAAAGTGCACATTTGGCATAATTTTGGATGAGTAGCTGTTTGTTGATGGCGAAATTAGTATTAGTGCGGCATTAATATTATGTAGAAAGTAAGAGAGTTTTTCAGAACCTCGCATCGGCATCACCATCATGATCATCAGCATGACATGAACTACGCTTTAAAAAACTTTTTTTTCTGCTTTTTGTAAGGCTGAGTGGTCTACTACTACACGCTTGTGGTAGTTGGTGGGTGCTTTACGAAACATGAAAATCATAATGGTTCCCATTACGCATCTCTAAAGAGTTCTCCTTCCTAAAAAACTTATTTTCCTCTTTTTCGCTTTCATCCAAAAAAACGAACTTCGCGTGAGAGTGAGGAGGCTAGGAACGTACAATGTCCATATAAAAAGCTGTCCACGTTTAGGTAAGGAGACCTAGAGAAAACAACTTACATCCGGTAAAAGAACTATGCCCAATGTTAAGTTCAGTGTTTTCTCTTCTGGATATATCCGGGATTTAGAAAGTGACTACTAGTATTTGAACTAAAAAAAATGGAATGAGGGTTTGAATACTGACAAGGGACTAGACCAACTTCTGAAAAAAATGTATGCTGTGAAGATTACCGTCAAGCTGAGTTCTTTTTTTAACTTGAAAAAAAAATGTATAAAAGGATGGACGTGGACATGGGAGAGGATGCAAACGTAAACCTGAGTACATGGCATGTTGTAAAGCTTTCACTACCGACTTATGTGGAACATCAGGGAAGATAAAGAAGAAGGACATGGACTCCAAACAGATATTGCTTGGAATGTATGGATGGACTAAATTGCTTGTGAGCGGAGCTTTAGCGATGATTTTAATGTTTATTAACTTGTACGAGAATGGGAGTTGAACTGGATCACGATAACCATCACCCTTAGCAATGAACTGAATGTCTCATCAGTGGAACCAGGAGGATGAGATGAGGATAGTATACATGTAACGTCCAGCTACAAATCGTATTTTTAGAAGGGATCTCATTGTGCATGTCCATGGTCTTAATCGGCAAATTAATAAAACTCTATGCATTTAGGTCAGTGGAAGATAGGCAGTTGGCGCAGGTGGGAAATTTTTTAATGGGGGTTGAGATGATGGCATCATTAATTTAACCAATTTTGCATAAAAACTACATTTTATACACGTAAAAGCTAACAGAAAATTGTCTTTAAATGCAGGTGGGCTTGGTAAACCTCAGAGAAATCGTTTGACGGAAGTAGCTAATTACAGAGATGCCTGCAACAATTATGTTTAAAACTTGCGGCAAACCGCTAATAAAAATACATTTTAATTGATTCATTCTGGAGAAAAAATCCAAAACTCTTGGAAATGTTATCTATTTAAGCGAGTATAATAAAACATGTCACCTGTTTAATGTGTATTAACTCTTAATGTCAACAAATAAGCATAAAATAGCTTCTTGGGATGTGCTAAACTTTATTACAACCAGTTGATACCTACCTTGAGCAGTACTCTTGGCTTTGAACGGTCATTGCCGATCATGAAACCAGTAACAATTTACTTGAATGCTTGTTCGATGACCAAAACTACCTCACTATGAAAAGGTCGGGTCATTTCCGAAGTGGTAAGTACCTTACTATAGATTACATTGAACTTTTTTTCGGGACATCTTTAGAAAGAGATCCAATCTACTTTTTCCTTACTACACCATTGTTATCTCAACATAATGGTAGATGAAAACGTGTTTTAGGTAATTTCATGATGAAACTTTCTTTGATTCACAGAATCCAAAACTTTTCCCCCTTTACAAACAAAAATGGCAAAAAAGAAGAAAAAAAACAAGTCGCATTTAAAATGTGAAAGTTTTTTTTTTGCCTGCACAATAATCCTTTTTTCTTGTCATTACAAAAAACCGCAACTCCTCTCTTTCTTTCTTCCTTTTTTTAGAGAAGTGAGAAAACTCATTCAGACTCTTATTCAGTTCCCCTCAGATATTTTGCTTCTTGGCAATACAAAAATGGCAAAAAAGAAGAAAAAAAACAAGTCGCATTTAAAATGTGAAAGTTTTTTTTTGCCTGCACAATAATCCTTTTTTCTTGTCATTACCAAAAAAACCGCAACTCCTCTCTTTCTTTCTTCCTTTTTTTTAGAGAAGTGAGAAAACTCATTCAGACTCTTATTCAGTTCCCCTCAGATATTTTGCTTCTTGGCAATAATTAGTGTCAAGCTATTCACCCTTCCCTCCCTCTCATAAAGCACCAACACCACCACGGTTTATATTGGTGCGTAAGCCATATGACGTGATCACGCCAGTTAAAAAAAAACTTTTTGGAACATTTCTTCTTTGTCAGCCACACCAAAGCTTGTTCCACATTTACGCACTGAAAAACACGAGAGAACCAGAAAAAGTGTTAAAAAAATCTAAGGAAATCTTTTGAAATTCCGGAGCTGTACTTTCTTTGACAAATGTAGCTTTACTCAACTTGCGTGGCAGTTCTTTGCTATCATCATTTGGGTCGATTTTCAAAAAAATGTCCATCTCATCTTCCGCTCTTTCCTGCTGAAATTGAATGAGATTTATAGTTACTCATTATCCTCGGTGATATTGACACTTGACAGGTTTTTGTAACATTGGAGTCTTTTTAAAAAAGAAAATAGGTTTTCAGGTATTTCATAAGTACTGCATTTGGACACAATAGTGTCAAATTTTGAGTTCGTGAATGGGGGACCATGAAGGAGAAACGGAATAAACCTTCATTCCATTTCACTAAACATTACCTTTCACCAACCTACCTTTTGTAACTTCCGTTTTTTGTATCGGACAAAGCCTTTACTGGATTTTTTTGCAAAGGGTACGTATGGTATAATGTACCTCAGGTTATATAAAGCTATCGTTAGTACAGGTAACTTCTACGATTCAACACTTTTTTATTCGTACGCTTTGTAAGTAGATCCCTTCACTTTGGCGAAATGGAAAAAGGAATATGTATTTTGTATTTCCGATCACTTGACATACTTTTAGAGGTTGGCAAAACTTGTTTAACCCCGTTTGTCACAGGGGAATCGGTGCGCAACTAAGTTGAGCTATTTTCTGCGTAAGTGTAACTGCTCACCAGATACAATTTTGGCTTAGCATTTCGAAATCGAAAAGTGTGAAATTAAGAATGTTAGACAAGATGGATTTTTCAGTGAAGTGTTTTCATTCTCATATTCATATGAAAGGTTTTGACAAGCAAGTAAAGTAGACAGTGGAATATCTTTCCAGTTTCCAGCATTCACTTTTGACAAGCGAAAACATTCAGCTGTTGAGGAGGATCTTAAAATTGCGGAGAATCTCACCGAGATGCCTAGTGGCACTAGAGCTGAACTGCAGTCTCACTCCCCGTAACGATCCATACTTTGTGTTGACCGTGTGACTAGTGTAATGATGAGAGTTCTGTGATCTCGACGACTTAATCAGTGTTCCACTTGCCACGAGCAAAATTAAGAGAAGCGTCACCAAGTCCCAGTGACGACAAACACGTCTTGTGGAGGGACAATCTGGGACGGCCCATAGCACCATGTCCAAAGCATCTCTTACTATCTTCGCAAATCCTGCATTCCTATTCTTTCTACAACATGTAATGAACTAAACTCGCTTTCCTCGCATTTCCACATGTTCAGATCTAATTTCGCTGTTCTATTTTAGAAAAATAATGACTTCAGCTTCACTATCACTGTCACCACTCACTAAACACACGGAATACACCACTCAATTACATAAAACTTTGTCAAGTAAATCTGCACAAGAGTTTCACAATTTTCAAGAAAATCCTCTAATTTCCCTTTTCCTTCCTCCGAGCAATTTTTTCACTTTCACTATGAAAACTTTCATGAGCTCAGGCGACGGTTGCTCACGTTTCATTCGAAATAATTTTCTTACCTTACTACGTACTTAATTAGAAGTAATACGGAGAGTCGAGTAGCTTCACTAGACGAAGAATTGTTGATAGCTCCCGGGTTGACTGTGAAAGACTTTTTCGAGTTGAAATGGACGCAATCATATCTTTTTTAAACAAGTTCCTCTTCTCGACTATTTTGAAGTGTTTGCCTTGTGCCTGTTGGAAAGAAGAATGAAAAGTTTGAATTACATTACATATTGGTAGTTTTGCTAGGCTAGATGAAAGCGAGTGCTGAAAAGCACGAAACACAAAATGCAGTCGTGATAAAACTTTAAACTGCAGAGACCAGACCACTTTATTATTCCTGGAATCATTAGTCTAATTTTATATCAAAATCTAAACCGCCAACTTTACGCAATATTTAGACACTTCTTTCAGAGATGATTGTGATGCTTTTAGATGATTTCGTTGAAGCTTACTTGCTTTGAAAGTCAAATATCGACTTTGTACTGTCTTCCCCCATTTCCCCATTTTCGTGGAGAAAACCGCATCCACCACAACATTCTACTTTTTGCTGTTTATTAAATCGGATATTCTGGAATCAGGCGGGTTGGCTCTTTTGCTATTACAATTCTCCAATCACACTTACTAAAAAACCAAAGTGCAATAAAGTCTTTTCATATGAGTTGCAACAACGGGTGGATGAATCGAGAGAGTAAGACACAAACAATGTCTCTTTAATATTTATATCTAAACCCATTTATTTTCCAATTCCATTCCTTTGCGATTTTCTCACCATAATATGGCATACAATATTACATGATATCATAATATCCAATCGCACTAATACGATATAGACACATCATGGGCAATAAAAAGTTATTATTATTATTATTATTTTCAAAAGTGGAAAATGTTTTCCGGGAATTAAGGAGGGATCATAATAATATCGATTCTTTAAGTTTCAACAACTGCTTCAAACAGAATGGATTCATGGAATTGAGGAACAAACCCACAATTATTGTACCCGTAAGGCCTGGCTCTTTCGAAACAACTTTTTTTGGGAAAGCTTATGGATCTAGCTTTAATGCTCTATTCCTTCAATATTCTTCCACCATCACACCTCTCCTTGGTGTGCAATAAATGAGTTTTTACACTAAAACTCCAAACAAAGTTATGTTTTCATTTCATATAGGCCATATATGAGTAATCATGCGAAATTCCATTAAAAGAGAGAAACGTCTTCCGAGGAATTAAACTTAATTTTATCTTCCATTTTCTGGATATTATTTTACAAAAGAACTGACTCAGTTAGTTTTTGGTGTGTGCTTCGGGAAACACGGTCCATATCAAGAGAAGGAAATAGAGCATTATCCCAGGTCTTAACTTATTTCCCAAGCGCGAAGAGATGTGCTATTTTGGCTTTTTCGAGTGGACAAAAACATGTTTTTATTGCGGATAATGATACTACTGCGAATGGCGAGTAGAGTGCAAAATGTACTATCCGCTGGAAAAGTGCAATGAATAAGAACTGTGTTTAGTGCGATGCAGAGAGTAAAAGAGTGAGAGCATGATGCTACTTCTAATTATAATCTTTCCGCTTCCACTGTTTCCGAATGCAGAAGGCATTTTAACTCTGCACTAGGGATACGATGCGGTGAACGATGGCCATGAGGATGATGATGATGCTGCTGTGTGTAGCAGAAGAACCGTTTGAGCTCTTCACTTCATCTCATTTTTGCACATCACATCATCATATCATAAACACTGTTGTAACCTATTTTTTCCTGTAACTCTAGTCTCTTTGAGCCACCCTTTAAATAATAATGTTGAGAATAATTATCTTAACGAGCCCAACATCTCAAAAGTGTTGATTTTCACTACTGTAAGAATTCAGCGAAGACTAAAATGTAACTGTACTAATGTATCCACTCATTTATCGAATAAAACACTGTTTTTATTTTTCAACTTTTATTCTTGGAAGATTTTGACTCATCCAAAAATTTTCTGAGAATGAAAACTGTCCAGGCAGACTTTGCTGAAACAACTGAGAATTTGCCAGTGAACGTGTAGTACATATCATTTTCTTCATACTATACAAGGTATGATACTTTTAGCATCATTTTAACAAAGGTAACTTTCATCTTTAGTCACCATTAAGATTCATTCATGCCTTAAAAACTATTCTGTTTGTTTAAAAAAATGTCCTAATTTACGAGAGTCGCTAGTCGCACGTTTTCATTTCAACCCATTATTATAATACTTGTTCTCATACTCATTTGTTCTTTCCCTAATAATGATCTATATGAAGTTGAGAAAAAGACATTTAAGCAAACATTTCGTTTACAACGACATAATATATTTTTCACTTTTCTCGCAGATTATTTTTCTCTCAGAGAAAAACTTTCTGAAACTTTCTTTTTTCCATTTTTGCTTTTCCTCCCTTCTAATAAAGCGACTTAATTAGATATTGTTGAATGAATTTGAATGGCAAGAGTAAAACTACTTAATGTATTTATGAGTCTCACTTCGCCAAATAAAAACTTCCATTTTCTGATCTCATTCAATCCAAAAAACGGGAGAAGTAGTGCAAGAAGAAAAATATTTTTTGCCGTTCTTTCACAAAATTACATCCACATATTCACACTGTATGCACTTTTGATTCATGTTCAAACGGCACAAATGTTTGCACCAACAACTTCCCGAAAACATTTTCACTTAAAAAAATGAGAGGAAAGAATTATATGTGCATTTCATACATTTTTAAGGGATTTTATAAGAGACCCACATTTTCTATTAAAGCGAAGCTCCTTTGTGACTTCCCATCCAACAGAATAAAGGACCATTCCTCATCGTTACATAATTCATAAATCTCTTTTTTTTCTCGTTGACTTTCCCCAGTGAGAAAGAGAATAACGTCTCTCACATCCAACTCTTCATATATATTTTAATGTTTTGTCTTGTCCTTAGTTACTGCGTTTACTTTTTTTCTCCGCATACTACTTCCGTCTTTCCCCATCGACCTTTTTATAAACAAGTCGTACGTAAAACGCTGTGGTAAACAAATGCAGATTTTTTAATATGAGAAAGTATGCTATTGCTAGAGCTAACATCAAACTCAGAATAGCACAAGACTCATTTCGTTTCTTGAAATGAGGCTTATTGAAATGAGTGAGTGAGTGAGAGGAATGAATGAGTTGAATATGTATGTGTCCATAAACCCGCACATCCTGTTTCGAGCATCCCTCATTACAAGGAAACGTCTTCACTAGTCAAGGCTAAGGCTGAGCAACTTTAAAGTGAAAATGAACAACCGTCGCAACTTTCACTTTTTCTGTCTTAGGATGCTTGATAAAAGATGAAAGCTTCTTTTAACAAAATTAGTTTAATGTAAATGCATGTGCCTACGCAAAATTTCCTTTCATTCAGTTTTACAAAGGGAAACATGTTCGAGGAAAATACGATACAGAACGTTGAAAACAAGTGTTTGCTCAAACATCAATAAAACTTTTAAAGATGCACAAGTGTTTACACAAAATATAACAAAGATTTGCTTGCTTGGTTTTTTTGCTGCTCGTATCATATTTGTGTTTTCTCGGTTCCAGAACTGACGGAGCCTGACTCTATTAGAAATTGGCTTTTTACTCTGGGCCGGTCATGTGAAGTCACGTCACAACTCTGAACAAAAGCTTTTTTGTCACTCATTTCAAGATGTAACTTCTTTATTCACTTGACTTCCTTGGGACAAGTTGCGCTGAGTCGACTGAGTCACTTTCCCATCACGAGCATTCATGTATTCATTTCCTCTTATACAATTATTTAGAAGATGACGGCAATGCTGGTCCCGCATTTAGTTAACGATATTTTGACACAACTGTGCACTTTTATTGCTCTGTCGTTCACTACCCTGTTTACTGTGTTTACAGTCATTTACGTTTCCTGCAATGTTTCCACCTTCCTCTCGAAATATAATTCCTGTGCTCCTTATGGTTTAAGTCAGATTAAGTGCAAACATTGTGGCGGCGGGCAGTATTGAATCCACCAAATTTGGGAAATAAGCTCTTTCGTTTCACTTTTTTAGAGCCACGTGTCATGTCTCGGGACGAACTGTAATAATAATGGCAGGACGACCACCGTCGCCATTCTCTTCTGCCACCATCACACCGCCATCATCATCAGACTAACTTTCTCTTCTCCTTTTTCCAGGTATCATTTCATCCTCCTTCTTTTGAGAGGGAAAAGTGGAGTGCCTTTTACGTTCTGTTTCACTAGTCAAGGGAGATTTGTATGAGATTTAGTTAAGCCATACTTTACTTTTCTCTCAGTTTACATAACGAACTACTCTTACTTTACTACTGTGTTCCACGAGGGGATGTACGAAATCTAACAAGTATATATTTCTATATGGCCTACAAAGACGAGCACATATCAACCCAGTTCTCTTAACATTAAAGTAAATAGATTGCTAAACATTGCAAACAGGGAAACAAGATGAGATCAGAGGACCTACACGAGAGAAAGAGCGAAAGAGAAAGCAACTTTGTTTCACTTTGAGCTTCTTTTATTCTTTTCCAGTTGGATTCATTCTGCCATCAGCAAACGTTCTAATTTTATTGCGCGATATATGTCATCGTCTATACGCCTCCAGGAAAATGAGTTCACAACTCAAAACTCCCTTGATTTATGGAATATTCGGAGCGCATAAAAATATATTGGTTCCCCACTAACATGCAGGGTTGCAATTTAACCTAAGCTTAGCCTATTACGTCCTTTACTTGTAACTTTTACTAGAAGCGGATGTTTCCTCAAGCATTTTGCTTTCTTTAGAAACGCAAGAACACAGCTGCACTTGATTTGAACGTTTGCTGCAATGTAGTAAGTACCTAGTAAGTAGCTGTGCTTTCGCCAACAATAAAAAAGCTGCTTCAAATTGCCGCCGCAATAAGTTCAGGATGGTGATGCAGTTATTGCAGTTCCTTTCTGTACGTGTCCGGTAAAATACAACACTGAGACTTTTTCTCCATTGAAATGAGTCCAATTCCAAGGTCCCCCTAATTCACGCCAAACATAAAACGTGAAAATGAGCTTAGAGTCGTATCTTTTATGTCCTTTTCATGATAATGGATAAGAGGACCTTGACAAGACCATTCCACCCTCTTAAGCGACATAAATGGTGCAGGACCAACCAAAAGAAACGATCTTGGCTTATGTCGCAATAATAATCGCACTTTGATCTCTGAACCGTCTCTCACTCACGAGGGTGAAGAATTGCGCAGCTGCCAGAATAAATTCTAGTACTTTAAAGTGTGTGCCAAGCAATTATAATTTTGTAATTATGTATCTCAATGTTTTAAACAAGCGAGGTAATTAAATTATATCAGTAATGTTCCCAGTACAAAAGCTGCTTAATTTTTAAGTACACATTCTTCAATCAGAATTACACTTGGTTCCACTTTATTAGATCCCGTCGTACTGATTGCGTCAATTCTCGTGAAATGAAGTTTAGAAGCGAGAACGAGCATTAAATACATCCCCTTTGTACCTATGAAAAATTCTTTGTTCCTTTTACTCAAATATTAGCTTTTTGGAGTGTCTACATCTTTCCAGGTTGTGAAACAACAAACGTAACTGCTCATCGTAGTAGTATTTAATAGTTAGAACCCTATTTGACTCGACTTTATGTTTTACTAGTCATTAAATAAGCCAACGTTCGACAAGGATTTACTTTTCCCATCCCTTTCTCCCATCCTGCAAAAAACTTTTTTTTTACTAATTGGCTCTACTAGATTTGCAAATTCATTAGCATGAGATTTTCCTCTTCCACGTCTATGCCTTGTTTTACTCCAGGAAGATTAGGGATGTCGAACTGACACAAGCTTTTCTTCTTGTTTGCTCAAGGCTGTACTTAATCATGTTCCCCACTAAATTGCAAATGAAGCTATTCATATTCAAATCAAATACGAATCAGCATAAAGCTTTTTCTTTTCACCTTTGCATAATTCCGTTCCATTTTGCCCCAAAAGATTTTGCTGGCGTGAGTTTTGTTCAGGTGTGGAAAAACACGGCATTATCCAGAGATGAATGTTTACTCATCCTGATTTCTCTACCTCCCACGTACAATACGTTATCCTAATTACTTGCTTGAATAACTCTCTTTTCCATTTGAACCACAGGAAAAGAAATCTCTCATGTTTTGGATAGGTCGCCATGATGATAAAAATACCTGACTACCTGACATTTGAATGCATATAAATGCATAAAGTAGGACCGGACGGGCTATGTAGGGTTCTTTGCCCAATTTTGTGCTACAGCGTGAGCGTAGCCTTTTATTTAGCTACCTTGGCAACCCGAAAACCGTTGCGTAAGAAACACAGCATCAGGCGGTAGGCAAGAAACCCTATAAAGCCAGTCCAATCGTACTTTATGTGTCTGACGCCTTCAAAATTAACGTTCCGAAAATTACAATTTTTACTGAAAGCAAAGTTTCCATTGTTTAATTTCCAATTAATTGTAAGTCTGATTTTTATATTGTTTTTGTCTTGAATAAAATTGTTTGTTGATTACGTCATTTTCTTTGGTTGGTTTATTACCATATTCGTCTCTTCAATCTCGATCGTAACTACAAATCTAAACTATTCAGTATTGGACACAAATCTCAAGCAGAAAATAAGGTTTTGAAGATATTTTGTTGAAGATAAAGTAAAGCTCCCTTTTTTGTTATTGTGCCTTCTCTGTACGAAAACATGTGTGTTAGTCAATGAGTGCCACACGATACATCAGAATATATTTTTCTACGATCTGATCTATTTTTAAGTATATCACATTTTTTCGCTTTTTCTACATGAGCTCATCCTCATCTCTCAAGTCCTGGGTTCTAGACACAGCAAACTGGCGATCTAGAAAATCCAAACCTGCAGCAGGAATAAAACACCGTTTCTTAGGAGCATATGTATATACATTCTTACATTTTACGAAAATGGGTTACCAAAAAGACCGGATTTCGTAGATGGGATAAACCAAAATACATTGAGTTTTTCAGCTTCAGTAGAGCACAAAGTGCATCAAAATTCAGAACAGGTTTTGTATAAAAAATAATGCAATCCAAGCAACTTTTTCCCTTCACATATCTGTTGCGAGTTGCGGCAGCATCACACACGTACACTGCAAAACAACATGAAAATGAAAACTAGCCCATGTGAAAGTGATTGAATCAAGTTAGCTCATATCATAAAAAGCTTTCATTTCAGATAGGGGAGAAGATAAAGAGAGCGGAAAAAGGATGGATTTGAATGTGGTTCCCAATGAAGATGACACAAGAATGATGGCATATCGTCCAAAGAATAACGAAAATGATATGCTATCAAAAATGTGACAGCAAATCAAATTCTTATAAGCTTCAGCCACAAAGGAGAACAAAGAATCGATATCATTTTGAAATTTGAGAATATAGTACAATTCACGAAATCCACGTCGATAAGTTTCGGCAATCTACTATGAGCATTGAAAAATGATGGGCTATATAAGATGAAGAGGATGAAAGGGGAAAATTGAATGAGAAATCTTGCTGATCCGTATTCGGTGAGGTAAATAAGGTGAGTCATGCCATATGAGCTCCTCTTTTTTACTCTCCCAGCCCAGCTGTCTTGACAAATGACTTGAGAAAGTATTTTTATACAAAAACTTGTGCCATTTTTCCACACAGCCTAATACCAACATTAGTTCTTTTCTCGCTTCTAACCTACTCAACCTGAATGAAGCATGACGGCCGATGATTCTTCCTTTGTCGTCCTCCGGTCGGCCCCGCTCAAAATGAAGTGATGTAAGGAGAGGTAAATAATACTAAGGATCTACATAATTATGAAGTCTATATCATTAGGCTGTACTTATTCCTCCAATAAAGAAACTTTTGGAAGAAAAAAATAGAATAGACCAGAAAAAAGTTTCTCCTCCTCCATGAGGGAGGGAGATGAGATATGTGTGGAGCCATTCCACCTTGTCCATGCACTTCTTTTTCTTTGCTTTTTCTTCGCAAGTCTGGTTCAGTCTGAGTGAGTCACATTTAATCTTCGTGATCGTGGTTTGGTTTGCTGAGGCCAAAAGAAAGCATATAATTTATACATGATCCTTAGAAAAAACTTTCCTCTTTCAAATCAAATATGTCCAAAGCAGGACTCAACTCAAAAGGGAAAAATTGTGTTGGTTCATTCCTCCACGTCGCGATTTTTGCTGAGGGACAAAGACTGATTCAACTCTTCTCAAGTGAAGTGCCATTAAAAGCTGAAATCTGCCTATTTCTCTTTCCACTTTCCCTCATTGTGATCTTGAATTGAGGACTGTAGCACAAAAAAAACTTATGGAGAGGGGAGACTTTGCAGTTCTTTTTTGCCCACATTGCGCAACGTGACACTCCAATATGTTATGAGCATTCCAGAAAAAATCTCGTGACTATGGCCAAGTAACAGCAAAGCAACGAAGGTTTTGTTTGTCTAGAAAATGAATAAAAAGTGTGTATTGCATTGTACTCCTACCGTGCATACACTCGTGTTTGCCTCGTCAGCAAAACATAGTTAATGTGGGTAGTTCGTCAAGTTGAAATTTTTGGATATTTTTCACTCTCGCCACAAAACAAATTTTCTATTGTTGGAATACCTCATGAGAGACTGGGTAAAATTAACTGGGATTAATTCACCGGCGCAGTTTTTGTTCCGCAAGTGTTTACCAAAAGCTGACTACATAATTTAAAGTTTCAGAAGATGGATGGAAGATTCAGCTCGAGGATGAAATTGAAAATTTTCTTTAATGTACCTACCACCACCAACCACATTCCATAATTTTTGGAATGGCAATCGAGCAAACCATGCAGTTTTATGCTCGGTTGATAAATCAGAATTATGACTGTTGTCACTCAAATCGCAATTTAAATCTGGCATGAAATCTCCTAAAAATCCTTATCATTTGTCAATTGTCACCGGTGGCTTTTATGAGCTTGCTCGGAGGTAAGAGGAGAGGAAAAACCATGAATGCCTGGAGAGAGAAGGACATATACTTTTTTGTTTTCACTTTTCAACAGAAAAAGACGCTGTGCATACAATGTAAAAAAAAGAGCAAAAAAAGTGAATGCGTAATACTTGGGACCCACAGACAACATGTAATTCATCAACATATTTTTCGCCCGAGAAATAAACGCCTACATCGGAGAAAAAGATGATAGGACGCTATTACTCATTCGTAAAAGAATTTTAACAGTGCTTGGAGGAAAACACACTTGTCATGTGAGGAGGATTTTTGATATGAGCCGAAAGGCGGACAAAACGCGGAAACCCCTTTCCACTTCGAATGTAGTATGTATGTATGTACAAGCATTCATTTACTCAACCAGTCCAGCTTGGGGATTTGATCTGGATGAGGTCCAAAATAGGAATTGTTCTATCCGCTTTTTCCATACCCACTTGTTTTTTCCTTGGTGGGGGTGATGAGAAAAACAAAAGCATTCAAACCAAATGTGTCTGTCCAGTGTGTACGTATTCAAGGATGTGTTTAAAACCTAGGAATTCAACAACGTCACTAGTAACTATTAGACCGCAAAAAAATCTGAACTGAAAAGAGCCTTATTTCTGGACATTACAAAACAAAATCAACTTCAAACTGCACATAGTTAAGAGTGGTGTATATCAAAAGTTGAGGAAGGAAATCGGAAACGACAAAAGGATGGCATTTTGTATTGAAATGAGTGAATGACTCTACCTACATTTGGCTGGCAATAGGAAAACTTTGTGGAGAACTATAAGCTCATATTTCTTTTATCGATGTCAGGAAGAGTGAAAGAGTGTCTGAGCAGAGTAGCAGTGTAATTTTCTCTTTTGTAAATAACCAACACAATGACTGTTACATATTTATTATTAGAATTTCACAAGATTTTTACGTCCTAAACTTTTGTTTTTCTTGCGTGCGTGTGTGTGTGCTCCTCCTCTTCATCATCTTTTTCCTGTGGAATGAGTATCATGCATGTCTGTTTGCGGGTGATTCTCACACAGTTGGCTAGAATTGTCTAACCTTTTTTATGCGGAAACAATGACGAAACGCAGAAAAAAGAACTAGCTCACTTCAGCAGTTTTCACTACAGAACCACGTTAAATATTGCACAATATTCTCTCCATATAATGTTTACAATTGTGCACATTCGAAGGGATACCCACACAGAATCCTTTTCGTGAAGCAGAGGAATCTCCACTGGGTATACGGAGATGTAATGGGGTGTCATGTCACGTCAGCAAAGATCTATCGTTTTCACCAGCAACTATAGTGCCCATTTGTATTGCTCTTCAAAGATGGCCGTAAAGCTTGGCTGGAGCAAACGCTTCTGTACGTGCAAAGCAACATGGGAAGGCATGCATTCCGTATCACACCGGTGATGTGCTTCATGCCTGGAAGCTATCCACTCATCTAAACCAAGTAAATTATACAAGTGCTTTTATAAAGGCCAATTTATATACTGTTTAAACAAGCACGATTAAAAAGCATATCGACAGGATTACGTTAAGCATATATGCCAGGCCATCCATAGTCTGAATAAAATACACCGTTTAAATTTTAACAAGTCTCCTAAAATTTGGTAGAAAAGCCAAGTACCTTGGGCTTTAGAACATTCTGTTTAACATTATTTCCATGAAGTTATGTATTTCCTTCAAGTTTGGCCATTCCCCTTTTTATAAAAATTTGAAATGTTTGACAACTTTACAAAATGAAATACTTTTTGAAAGGACATTTATGCGCTGGCGGCAATCAAAGGATATAATAATGCCAACCAATCTCCTCTGGTCTCTCTTGGAAAGTCAAAGCAAAGCAAACATCGCTTCCTCGAAATTCGCCAAAACTTCTGTCGCCATTCGACATCTTTCAAATAAAAGGTTTTATCCCCGAGTAAACCTGATTCGCCAGAATTCACCTGTGATGAGTTAAATGCTCTTATTCTGTACTATGAACCACGCATTCCATTTAATTTTCTAAAGCGTAATCATTTAGCAAGGAAAACAATATCCCTCTTCTTTGAATTTAATCAAGGAGGAAGTACGAGCACAGAGGCATGCATTGCGTTGCATTTCATCTCTTCCCATCCCTTCCTATTCTGTCCGATATCAAATAAAAGATTTCGTGATAAATGATGAGCAGCCATTTATTCCGCGTGAGAGCACATTCATAAAAAATAGAGTAGTAGCGCATACAAAGCATCTCATATTCATTTTCTCTTTAGTTCAAATGGAAAAGAGTCCAGCACATTAAGCATCTCCTTTCTCTTCCCCTTCTTTTATTCACTGATCCTTGATGATTATGGTTCTGGAAACTGTGTATTATATGCTTCCTTTTACCCGGAAAAATAATGAAGCAGAAGAAAAAAGCTTTTTATTAATCCATTTAATATTCTTTCTTGGGAGTGTATTATTACTCAAAGCCCATCACATCACTCGCAACGGGATACAATTTTACCTGGTTTCATCCTGATCCAGAAAAAAAAGGACAAGGAAAAGTGAAAACTAAGCATATATTTTACTTCAAAGTAGAAGTTTTTACTGTTTCTTCTTTTATTTCAGCAGATGTTTCGTTTTGTGAAGAAAAAACTCGCATTTTCCACAAGGAATGTGCACCTCATGTAGTCTAAGCATACTCGATTTCATCTCAACTTTCACCTTGGGAAAGCTTATACACTGAGATTACATTTGCAGCATCTTTCTTACAAACATCCTAGCCCGCATATGAGGAACTTATCTCAACCTTCCATCTTTAATAAATGCACATTATGTGTTAGCAAAAGCCCCTCACAATATTTCCTTTACTGGAATTATACGTGGAAGCGAAATAAGCCTTTTTTGGAAAAAGGAAAAAAAAGAAGAAAAATTGGTGTGTACAAAAGAAACTCAACTTGCTTCACAGTTTTTCTTCGAGATAATACAAAAGAAAAAAATTTAGTTTCGTTTTGAATTTTTTCTAGAGTTCATTGTACATGTTGAATGTCTACATCAACCTATACCATATTTTTGCCAATTTCTCGAACCTCCCTTTCTCCCTCCAAGTGCACCGTATAAATATAAAGGGATGGACAGATGCAGTGGCGTGGCGACTCAAAGCACCAAGAGAGCCAACTCAGGCTTAAAAAAATAAAGTAAGCCGTGGAGTATTTTCTACTTAAAAGAAAGTTCTTTCTTGCAACATTTTTCTCTCCAATGGTTAAATGCTGACGCTTATTATAATATAAGCAAAAATCCGGTGAAAAAGACAGAACGCCTGGGAGAATAGTACCTACTGCCTACTCAGCGTTTTTAATAAATGAGAATGAGAAAAGAAAAAGGAGAGAAATTACATTAAATAAATTTCACGCATGTGGAAGAAAACAACAACTGGCACGGTTTACGTTTCGCTACGCAAACCATCTATAAAAAATGAAGCCGAAGAGAAAGTGAATTTAATAATGGACATAAAACCTAATAAAGCTTTTTTATTTCAGGGGAAAATGCTTGGGTATTCGCACACCAAAGAAACTGCTCGTGCGGTGCGAGTGAACTTTTCTCTACTTCAATTTACTATTTAAGCAATTTAACGTTTGCGTAAAGTAACGTGGCTGACGTGAACGTCAGTGGATACTTTAAGTGAAACTGTGAAATACGCAGTCAGCGTGATGTTCCAGAAATCTGCGGGAGGATGGCGAAAACACACCTGGAGCAATCTGTTTTGCGAAAAAATTTACAAAGAACGTATGTATTCAATTTCATAAATTAAAGGTGGGATTAAATTTACCAGGAAATTGTTGCTGGCATATCTGATGCACGGTAAATGTCTTGCTCAATTTGGAACAAAAAATCTGAAAATTAGAATAGCTCTCTTTAGGAAATAAAGACATAAAACAATGATTTCATTCAAATTCCAAATCACTTTACGATTTTATATTATTACATTCCTTCGAACACTAATATGTTCCTCCTTCGAGGTTGTTTGCTTCAAACCAGACATTCCAAAACTAATTCAAGTGAGCGATCACTCGCTATGCATTGGTGGAAGGAAGGGAGTCAGTTCCGTTATTTGCCCATGGCTACTTATTCCATTGTGTGTTCGACTTGTTTGGTGAAAGAAAGAATGTAAAAATGACTCGTTCAGTTCAATCTTTCCATGACGCATTTAAGAGAATTCTTGGTTTCCAAACCAGACAATCACACAGTTGAAAAGTCACAAAACGAGTGATGCATGAAGGCCACCGCCATAATGTCTGACACGAATGAATCGTATTCCGTGCAAAGCACACTGGTTGATTCAGAGTCAGAGGTTGTAGAAGAGAATGAACAATTCTCTCTATGATCTATCAATAATGTATGATTCCATCAGCGAAATGAAATTTTATCTTTGTGTTTTCCCCTTTTGCTTTCTACCTATAAAATGGAAAGACCTTTTGGTCAAGAGTAACGATTTTGGTGGAGAACTTTCATCCTCGGGCAAGAAACGATGATATTGAACATTCTAAACTCTTTTTATTGTTATCCTGAATTTTCACGATTTTCCCTCATAGCATTTTGCTGTCGACGACCTATGCCCAGGTATGCTTACGCACACGATCTGAAAGAGACGGACGCATGGGAATTTCCTTCTGAACATCACATTTATCTCCATTTCAAAAAAAATCTACTACTCTGACTGCCATCACGATCTCCAACACAGAAGGCGTGACTTCCGGTATGGCGAACCGATTTCACTTGATTTTTGTACAAAAACTTGTTTCCAATTCCAAAACGGCTTCATCAAAACCACATTAACTTTTTCCCAACCAAATTAGTTTCTTAATGGATTTGTAAACCGGCAGTTTAAATCTAACTCCCATGAACTCATTCTTTCTCCGTATACAACTTCGAATCCAAGTAAGTACTCCCGAAAGTAAGTAGTCCATCTCCCTCCACAGTACTTTCTCTCTTCCTCTCAAAAAAATTAGGCACTTGAGCACGCGCTTCAAAAGCAATTCTTCTCGTTTTATTTCACTCGTTTGTACCCATAAATTCCAACTCTTAAATCTAAAGATCTACATCCATTTTTATTTCTTCATGCTTCGTGTGTGCATGCATCAACAAGAAAAAACTTGTTTCAAGAGGGAAATAGCAATTTAATGTAAAATGCTTCAGCCCATCTTTCACATTATACATTTTGCGGAGAAATCTCTAAATCTTATCTTATTTTTAGCCTCTTTAAGGAAGAAAAAATGGAGAAATGAATCTGAGCACGAACGTGTTTTTATGTGCACACGTTATTTCTTTAATACCACATAGATCACTTACACCATATGCCTTACCGCCCAACTGCATACTTGGCGTGGCGCGGTCTTTACTCTTTACTTTTCGTATTTTTTTCTATATTTGTTTCCAACCAAATATTTTTTCCTCCTTAAAATCAAATGAAAAGAGCGCACATACTTACTTACACTGGAAACATGTTGCTGCAATGAGTCCAAGAAAATATAGTAAATGTTTTTACTGGTCGTTTGTCAATTTCGACTAGCCAGAGCGTGGCATTGATACTAAAAATAATAATAAATTTAAAATGAATAGGTACTTTAGGTCTCATTCAACTAAGGTAATACTCTGGAGTAAACTCAAAAAATACTATATATGTACATGTATTAGCATTACGAATTGTAAAAGGATTTAGAGCTATTCAAATACGTTCTGAATCTGATTTCAATGAAATACACATATAAAACAGAATTCACAACATGGATTTTGCATAAAGCCCAACCGACCAAACTCCATTTATTTGGCTAAAAGCTTCAAACCACATTTCAAACTTTTTACCATAAGGAAAGGCAATGCTTACGTTGTTTTCTTGTTTTGCAATAAATTGTACCAGAAGAAATTAAACAAGCAAATGCACATTTTATTTCACTGTTCGCCTCTTTTCCAGGTTCAAGACCTGCATATAAATGATATCTTGCATACAATTCAAGATCGGAGAAGCATCGGTGTTGTGATGCTGTGTTTGGCATGTGCACTTCTAGCCCTTTCAAAATTAATTTATTTCTAGACAGTGTTAAATATTATTGGATCACACGAACTTTATTTCCAACCTTTCAGAACTCGGTATTAGTTTATAGTATTTCAATTTTTTTCTGCAAAATTCCTCAACTATTTTTATTTTAACACTTATTATTCTTGAATGGGCCATGTAATGTGTGAAATAGCCCATTCAAAGATGCTCTTGATAATCTTTTAAAGGATGCGTGCGATATTTCGATTTTTTTTCTACAAAATTCCTCAACTATTTTTATTTTAACACTTATTATTCTTGAATGGGCCATGTAATGTGTGAAATAGCCCATTCAAAGATGCTCTTGATAATCTTTTAAAGGATGCGTGCGCCAATATTGAAATTGTTTCCGCTAAGAAGGAGAAGGCGATTCATGAGAAATGTGTTTCATGGCAATAAAATGCATATAATTTTCAGCAACTGACAAAGTCAATGAGTCGGCAGTGATATGTAGGCGTTATTTTCGGAGGGGAGAGCATGTGCGTACCCCTTAAATCCTATTATATCTAATTTAACCCTAGTAGTTTCAGTTTTCCTCTTCCACAATACTCATGTGCTCGGCTTTTTACCTGCGTTTATATTACACATTACACAGATTTTGGTTTGAAAGCGAACCAAAAGTATGCAATTTACGCTCAACTTTATCAAAGGGGAGTAGGTGACCATAAGCCGAACTTATGAAATAAATCCTTTCTGCTTCCTCTCATGAAATCTTTTACTTCGTATGAATTTCGAGTGAGTGCAAGCGAACCGGAAATGAAAATAAGATTTTATCGTTTAATATTCTGATGAGATCTACACATACATATGTGCTCAGTTGAATATTGCAATGCATTTTTCTTTCAGGGAAATTATAACTTGGCAAGTGCCCTTCGAACCATTTAAATTAAACAAGTGAGAAAGTTCAAGTAAATTTTAGTTTGACAGTTTCCAAAGAACACCCTCCTACAAAAAAGATTACTTCCATCGGTTGAGATATTGAACTAAGCAAATACAATGTAATATGCCCGTCGTATCGTGTGTAGAGATATCTCAGTGGTGATAAAATAAGTACACCATGCACAAAATATAATTTCGAAGTAAAACAAATCGATGGAATGGCCATGGCCAAAATGGTCTTTTCCATTCGCACTTAAAAAGACAGCAAACATATTTTCAGAACGTGCTGCATATACATTATAATAAGTAGGTAGTCATACATACATATCTACATAACACAAACTCAAACTGCACAACATTCGTAGTTCCACGGATGCAGAGGAAAAGTCCAGGATTAGGAGTGAAAGTACGTATCTACCACATACGTCCTGACTGTGGCTTTACTGCTCTTATTTAAGTTTCTCTTCTAGAGAGAGCGGTTTCACTAAGGCTTCGAGCCAAGGAATATGCATTGCATGAGGAAAGTCAATTATTGCAAAAAATTCTCCTTTTTACTCCAAGTACCTACGTACATACGGTCCATGGTGTATTAAGAAAGGAAAAAGAGCTAAATTCCTCGTTGAATTCTTTCAACTTCCTTTTTTCTCACTTTGTGCTTTTCTTTCGCCTCTTCTTGATCTGCATTTTTTCTAGGTTGTAAAAGGTTTTAAAAGTATTCTTATGTATAATTCTACACATAATTCTTTTCTTGAAAAAAAAACGATGTATTCTGCTCGTTTAATTGCATCTTATTGCAAGGGGAAAAGTTAAAACTTAAAGAAGCAGTAAGGAAATTCATCTTTTTCTTTTCATGGGTCAGGTATATCCAAACATTGCACACGCATTTCACTTCTGTTATATAAGAAAGAAAGAAGAAGGGATTCTAGCTTAAACCTTGCCTACATTTTCCTTTGGCTGAGAAAGACTTGAAAAGCAAAGAGCGCATAACATACTTATTCCTCCTTGTTCACGTTTATTTGAGGGAAGAAATTCTTCTGTATTTTGTTCTCTTTGGAAAGAATCAGTAGGAGTGGTAGAAGTGGAAGTGCACGCATGCATGGATATAATAATATGAAAAAGTTTTTTTTTGTTACAAAACAGATCGACCGAGATCCAGCAACGTAGCTTAACAAACATGTTTGAATAAAGTAGCATTCTTTCTATTCCTCTGTTCCAACTTCTCTTTTATGATATATCAAATATTATTGGTTTCTCTTTTCTCACTTTATTTCCAGACGAAAGATTCACTTGCTCCCCACCTCCTTCGATATTTACACGTCAATCTTGGCAAAAAAAGAAAGAATTTTTTTGGGAGGGAAAGACGCAGAGTGGAAAGGAGATATCGTGTGTGTGCGAGGCATCGGAGCGTCCATTCCATAAGAGTACCTACTTACTCATATAAGTATGTACGGTAATGTAGGTAATATAGAATTACTTGAGATAGGAGGAGGGGATATATTTCTTCCCACCTGAAAACTCCGACAGGGCCAAGTCAACTTCTTTCATATCCAATTTTAACCCACGAAGTGGAAGGGACAATATGGTGGGCTTTCCAATCTCCGTGTTTACCTTTGCCGGAGAACAAGTCTACCTATAGAGTATCCGTTTTTACACACCACAAAATAATATTAGTTTTTTTTTGGAGAAGGAAAGATGCAAACTAGGCCAAGTCGTGTAATGGAAGAGTTAAGGGGGTACGAATTATTCCGGTTATTGTCTGAGTGTTGTAAAAACACTTCTGTTACAAGAAATTAAGAGAAAAGAGGCTTAACGTCATGTGAAGGAGAAGTTAAACCTGGCCGTTAAGGAGCAGAGTTGAAGCAAGGTAAGCAGAGAGTCTAAAGATGAAGCAAGTTTACTATAGTCTTTACTACTGAGGTTGAGAGGTGGGTAACGTACGTACAGGAATCCAATACATTTGATGAGAAAAAGGTGTGAGCCAAAAAACTGTCTGTTTGCTTTTTCGGAGAATGATGAGAAGTGACTTTGATAGGGAGTGACGTGATGAGTGAGCAAGGTATTGGGTACCTAAGTACTCCTGCCTTCAATCCGATGCTAGTGTTCTCTCCCAACAAGTTTTTTATTCTCGAAAAAAAATCAAGACATGTTGATATTACCTACATTAATGAAAGGCAAAACTTTTTCTAAGGATAATAAGTGACTGAAGACGAAGAAAACAAGGTAGATGGATGCTTATAGCGGCGTGTCAAATCGCTAAAAGTGTTTTCGCAACGAAGACAAAAGGAGTTTAACTGGGTCTATATATCTATTGTCACCAGACACAAATGAGATCTGAAGTAAAGAATATGCAATATATTCTTCCCTTGACTTATAGTCCGTAATACGGGAACAAGGACACTTCTAGAAAAAAATTCACATGAGAGCTTTACTTTCGAAAATAATATTTTCATATAAGGTGGCAAAAAGTATATTGCCCGAAAGGGTGAAGACGAAGGGGAAAATGATTTTTTTTTTCCGTGGGATAAACTTTCGTTTCTAAAATTTTGTGCGGTTGGCTAAGCTTTATAAACTTCTTTATTTTGTTGAGCAAACACTAGAAAAGAATAAATAAAAATATTTTGTTTGGTTGTTTTTTCAGAAAAAAGAAGATTCTCTTGTTTTGGAAAGTTTTAAATTCACTTTTTACCTCCGATATATTTTCCCCCTGCAAAAGCAGATGTATGCAAGTAAATCGAATAAGTAGGAGTGAAACTTTGAAAGAAGAATCAACTCGATTTTTTTCTTTTCCAAACAACTGACGAGGCATTCAGTGCCTTTCTTTGAGAAGGATGGGTTGTTATCTGCCTGGTTATTACTAACAACGTCAGCAAGCATAACAGTGTGAAATGGAATTGCTTGGAATGGAAAGAAGAATAGAAAATGAAAAGGTGATTCTTATACAACTGAATTAAGAATATGAGAAAAATTGAAGGAATAACGAACTGAGCAGCTCACATCAGCCCTCTCAAATCATTGATTTCTGTGAATTGGGCGCAGTTTTCTTTAAATTCACGTCACTGGTAAAAATCTGATTGTGATTGTGAGTGGAACTTGAAAAAAATGAACTCCCGAATTGGCAAAGCTGCCGAGGAAATTCCCCCCGTGTGAATATTTTCACACGTTTGTGCAAGTCCAAGTGAGAGGAAATAGATTAAAAAAAGTGAAATTGAAGTATTTTTCAACACTGTCTAATAATAACTTTGTTCGAAGTATATTCTTTTAGGAAATCCCAAAGATCAAAAGTCATTGAGGCTTCTTCATGCTTCTCGCCATACACATTAATATTGGATGACGATAATGTAAAAACTCTTATCTTTTGAGAAGACATACCTGACAGAATTATGAGATTAGGGTGTCTTGCCAGAAAATGGAAGTTATTGAAAATGATAATGCTTCTTTACAACATGTCAGCATCATACATAACCTCTAAAAATTGCCTGTCTATAAAAAACGCTCCACGCTCCCTTGAAGAAAAGTCGAAGAGTCGAGTCAAGGAAAACATGGTCCTTCGGCATCTCTTTTTTCTCCTCCCTTTTTATCCTATTAAATGAACAGTCTTTTGGCACTCAGGCCTCAACAACTAATAAATGATGAAAGGCAGCAGCTAAAGGGGAGAAAAAATGTATTACGAAAAGAAAAAAGGAAGAAAATGGAAGCCTCCTGGGAAGCATTTATGGCTCCATTTAAAGAGCTGTCGGGAAAAGTGAAATTTTACTGGGCAGACAAATGAAATATCAAGGAAGAATAAGAAGAATGAGGAAGACAAGAATGAAAAAAGTTTGAGATGATGCGATCCCGTAGCTTCCCAAAAGACAAAATATGCAAGAAAGGATTACTGACAACGAAAAGAAAAGTTCAAGGAATTTAGTTAGAAACATGTGAAATGAGATGAAGATGATGATGAAATGATCCTCAAAATCGAAAATTAAAATTTTTCAAAGTAGTAGTGCAGTCATCATGAGTTGAAAATAGAACCTGCTTTTCGAATTCTGTTTAAGTTGGAATAAATCACTTTGTATACTGTACATATCGATATGAACCTACGGTTTTTTTTGAACATAGGACTGTCCGGATTTGCAAGTTTTAGCCACCTTTAAAAAATTCCAAGCGTATCAATCGTTAAAGCTGTACTTATTTGTTTATATACGTGTTTCTCTGCAAAAAAACGAATCATAATAGCCATTTTGGATTTACATCTAAATCATACAACTAACATTTAATAGAACAAAACATACTTTTTTATTCGGCATCACAACACAAGGGCTCTTTTCGCAAGGTGCGCAAAACAGGTATGAGAGCCAATGAGAGGTGATGATAAACTCATCTTCTGCTTTTTAAAACTTTCTGTGTCATGTCATGTCAAATTCCTATGCAAATGCTTCATCCATTCAATCTTTATCCTTTTGTTAAGGGAAACACTTGACGAAAGCGCTAAAAGCAAAGTACTCATGTTCCTCACTTCAGTCGAGATGAAGATGGGAGTTGAGTCAACCGTGTTGATTGCATTTCATCTCATTTTAAAAGCAACGTCCTACTTTACCATAATACATAATAATAATGTCAAAAGTTGAACTAGAAGTTTAATTCGCTTCCGCCTTTGTATATGCGCTACTTACACATAATTTAGATTATATTGGTTTATTTATAAAGGATTAAAGTTCTAAAGTTTAACTATGATTATGGAGAATTTTAAAACTAAGAAACTTTTATAATCTTTCCCACAAATCTTCATTATCAAACCTTTTTATTTTTTTATATGACGAACGTTTAAATAATGCTTTGTTCGTGATTTTCCTCCTTCGAAACAAATCCCGCTTGCTAATTTGTTTACACAAGGAACAAAAAGTATTAGGCATGTATGATTTAATGTTGCACACATGAATAGCCTTTTAATTTTAAGTGAGAGATACCGAGAGCATCAACATAGGATTCTGAGTTTGTGGACTATAGGTCACGTAACTCGTAGAAGAGATACGGTGGAAGTTGAAATGGGACCGGAAATGACTGACGTAGAAATTTAAGCAGTGAAGCGAAGTCCTTATTAAAAGTACTTTTGTTTCGTCGACATTTCACCAGATTTATCAGGAGCATGACTACATTTGCACTGTATAAGAAATATTGTTTGAAAGCATTCTTAAATATTGTTTACATATTATCTTAAATTTACATGCCGCGGAACTTTATTTCGATTACGGAATCAAAAGATGAAGACTGTAAATTAATCGGTTAAAAGGTAATTTTTACATTGTATTTACACTACACTGACTGTTAAACTAGAAAGCAAATGCATAAACCTATTGTAAATATTTACCAACCCAGAAATTCGTTCGGTGAATGGCAGTGGTATATGTTTACCACCTGCTGCTGTAGTATAAAACCTACTCTCCCCAAGAAACATGTAGGGAAAGTTTTGTTTGAAGCAATTAATCAGTCAATATGCTATGCATACTTTATTCCGTTTGAATTAATGAAAATGATTTTTAACATGCAATAAAACTTTGAAGAAAAGTCTTATGCATAGTTCATGATGGCATCATTCAGTGGGGTTGGATCTGATCCTGTTTTAGTTCGCAGAATACATTAACCCAATTTTTTGGCAACAAAACCGAATGTAAATCCACTTCACTTCACCATTGAAGGATCTGAGAAAAAGCAGGCATAAAAAAGTACAGGCATGTTTATGTTAGATTCGAGGAAGGATTTTAAATTCATTTTTAGCCCGACCGTGGTGAAAACTAAAAGCTTATCATTAGTCACCCCACTTCTGGCAAACTTTCCCATCGGCATAGCATGAAGGGTTCCAACCGAATATAAGCATTGGAAAAGGGGAAAGAGTAGAGACCCGGATTCGTAATTCAAATCGCAAAGTAATTCCTAATTCCTCCTGAGAGACTCTACCTACATTCCCATCAAGACTTAGGTGCAGCAGAAACCGTTCCATTTTTATCTTGCGATTTATGGATGGCTGCATAAAGAAGAAAAGGAGGCACTAGATTTATTTCGACTTCCAATTTTTCCTGTAATTTAATGAATATTCAACGTCTTCTTTCCTACCCACCCACATCTTTAATAAAAGCATTCATTATCCACAACCTTTAAGAACAGCTGAAAAAGTTAGGCGAAATATGCATAACATCATTTCGTATTCGTAACATTAAGGCTTTTAACCTACTCCTCCTACCGAATTGCGTCATGTATTTGATTGATGTTCCCGCTTCAAATGAGCTTGTACTATTCTGCGGTGAAATTCACAAAAAAGAAATATTTCATGTCAAAAGAGCTTTTCGTTACTTTTTTATTATTTATTACCGTACTGGGCATGCACTAACGCTGATAATGAAACATTAATGAGCGGTAATAAATGAAGGCCACCTGAAAAACCACTTTTGGAAAAGTACTCCAAACTAGAGCAAACTTTAAAATGTTTATTTGCCAAAAACACGAAAACAAGGAGGGAATTAATCTGAACTCATAACCAGGAATAAAATTTCTACTACCCATTTCCACAACCAGTCTTTGAGCGTCGCGCCGAGTCATAATTTAGTAAATATGTGAGCGTAACAAGGATTAAGCATGACAATAAATATGTAAATAATTAGTAATTATATTCTGTTAGGTTGAATTCATTCATACTAAATGTTTTGTGCTTTACTTACGGAATATACATAACAAAATATTTCATACGATTCTGGCTGATCCAGTATTGTGTCGGTGGAGGTGGTGTGAGAATGGTTGGCTGGTTGGTAATCAAGTAAAATGAAGGATCACACACGCACTTGCGTAATTAGCTATTTTTGTCAAACGATTTGTTTGTAATGATATAGCCAGTAGCACAACAAAAAAGTCCAGCTTGGACAAAATGAACTGGCCTAGATGCTATAGTTGTATGAATGAAGTACCTACGACAAGTAGAATTTTATATCCCACACCTTTCACAAAATTCCGCAGTTGTGTTCCACGAGAATTTATATCACAAGACAAATGAAAAGCAGACTTTAGACGAGCATGACATAATTGAATTTATTTCAGCTGAATTGATCTACAGCTCTCAAGCACTACACGAACTTCTGATCCCGACCTTATAATGTGCCCGTGGCGTGGACATAGTAATAGTCATGATGACTTCTAGGGCTCTCCAAACTGGTCTATCGAAATGGAGATCAGACCCGTTGATTTGCATTTACATATCTCGTACTGATTACTACTACCAATGCAACCAAGTGTTCGTGTGTCGGTAGTGATCGTAGGTGGTAATCTGGAAAGTGGTGGAAAATGATACAGGATCTGATAAAAATTCCATTTTATTTTCAACAACAGAGCTAAAGCCAAACGCTTATGTGCTGTGTGACTTCTTTAAGAATTAACACGTGTATGCTGTTTAGTCCCACCCTATAAGCACGGTCAAACATTTGCTAGGAACGAATATCCTTGTAGTAGAACCTTCATCACTCAAGCTCCAGCAAAAATGTTTTTATAAATGCGACTTTCTTTTGGAGGTTTCACATTGTTTGTAGTGTTAGCACCCAACCTTATTAACCTTTTTAATGTGGTTATATAGTTTCACATTTATTATTGAGTTTTATGTTCCTACTTTTGAGTTGAAGAGCGTGCTAAAGTAATTAAATCCCTATTAGTAGAACAGACTTTCAGCCCTCGACAAAATAGCGCCATTGCTTCAAGTAAAGAGCATTCGTTCCCTTGTTTTCTGGGCCGCACTATGGGCCACATAAATATGAGTTGTAGTTGTGATGCGATAAGCCTCGTGGAATTTTTCTCGTGGTCTTTATAATTTATAACGTAGACATAAAGCCTAAAATATAAGCAGACAAGGAGAGTACAATTTACTCATTTCCCAAGTCTCACTGGTATTTAACTCCGAGTGGAAACTTGCTATCTGGAGAACTCTAGGCACTTTTTACAATTTTAGAAAACAATTCTATAAAAAAAACCTTTCTATTTTTATACACCCACTACTACTAACACCATACAGTATAGCACACCACCAAAGTCTCTATTCCATCCATCGTATCGTATCGTATCATGATGAGTGGTGTGGTAGTGTGGCAGAGGGATGGGAAAACGAGAGTATTTTGAAGTCTAGTCTTTGGGGAATGTGTGAAACTAATTTGGTTGGATAATCCAACCAGACTGAAAACCTCTAATTTGAAGAGCCCTGTAATATTTCTCTTTCCAAAAAGTTGTTCATTTTGATGTATTGCCTTTTTCCAGACTTCCTCTCCAGACCTAACGAGCCGAACCAAACCATCATGAGATGTGAGAGGTGAAAGTTAAAGTGAGTGCATCACGCTGTTTAGGCATATTCAATGAGTGAGGAAAACGAAGGCTATATAGTATATGGGCTATTAAAATCTCAATTCTTTGGGTTGCAAGTGGTACTTTTGAAATTGAAAATTAAGTATTTTGTGAGAATCGCTTCACTAGGGTTTATTTGGTCCATAATATATGTTGTGGACAGCTCTAACGTTAGATCTGCATAGGTATAAATTGTAGTCTAAATATATTGAGATCTGGTCTACTTTCATTACAACAAAGTTGAAATACCTTAAAATTGCGCCTTAGCCTGTTTTCCTTCCCACTTTGTAAGTACTCGATTCTGTTGCGTCGACGACTTTAGAGAAACAGGAAGCAGCTGCTGACAGTTTCGTTCGCATTCAGCATTGATTTACATGGACACTAGCCAACTTTTAACTTTCTCCAAGTCCAAATTGGCTTTGCAACAAAACGGTCGTAGTGAAAATAAGGTAAAGGCAAAAGCCGTGCCTTCCAACTTCCAAATATCCAACTTGTCTGATTTGCTCAAGCCGACCTGTAGTGTTTTTCGTGCTCTTTTTTCATCATTGGAATTTAATAAATAACGAACAAGTTAAGTCACGGCTTGACCTGATGCCATGCATTTTATATCAGCTTTATTTTTATCTCCAGGAAAATAGACAATACTGCGAATTTAGGAAGCAAATGCATTTGATGATGTGTAAACAACAAGATTTGATTTTCCCTGGAATTCTCTCGCTTGTTCCTGGAATAAGGACTGTCCTGCAGTACACAGATCTACCCATGAAAACGAATAAATATTTAATGGTCCTTCAGTAAGAGTATGAATGTGTCAGGTAAGAGGAACGATGATTTACTCCACGCGGAGATGATGATTTCCAAGTACTTCTGCCAACAAATTGGTTTACTTTCTCCAAAAAGATGTGAGGGTAGGGAAAAATATACTTACTTCCAATCCCATCCAGTTCCACTTCCCAACAAGCCAAGACAAATAACAGGAAGGAATAGGATGAGAGAATGTAAATAAAATTTTATTGATTTCATTTCATCTAACTAACCTTTTTCACTTCCTTACGACTTCCTTAAGCATTTTATTACTGGATGAAGAGACTCGGCAATTTGAATTGTACTTCGAAGGAATTCAATGACCATTTCTCATTCAGTTTTAGGGGGAAGTTTTTTATATGCCCTAAAAACTACTTATAACATTTCTCATTTCATACTACCTGACTGATCGTGAGTAAAGCATTTGACGAGTCCTCTAAAGGCAAGAGTTTTCCATTTCCTGAGAAAATGAAAAAAAAATCTTTGCCAAGACTGTCACTTCACATTTACCTACTTTTAATTTCAACTTTATCATCCGAATGTTTTGTAGGAACTTTGAGGTATTCCTACTGATTTGCATTAATTATTTATGCATGCAAACTTCTTTCCTTCAAACCATCGTAATCATCAAAATTATGAGTTTTTTCCTTTTCAAAATAATTCCAATATGTATTCTCACGTTTTCCATGCCAGATTCTTCATCATAATGTATCCTGCCTCATCGCTTAGAGAAAACGAATACGAATAAAAGACTAATTGTAATTTCAGAAGCGTTTTCGGTAAATTTCTTATTCTGCTGCTTTTCCCTTAAAGGTCGGCTGCAGTAAAACTTTGTATGTAAAAGGACAGAAGCATCACATCATTTCCTTCCTGAACTTGTTTCCCCTTCCATTATCTCCAACCATTTTGAAAATCCAATCCCACCCGATTCTTTCCCAGAGTGATTTTTTATTGCCATTCCAGGATAAAATCCCAACTTGGTGCTTTTAATGATCGATTTCACTGCTACTTACGTAGATAATACCTCTACAACTGCACCTATTCCTCCCAGCAAAGCAAAGAAACCCAAAAGAAAATCAGTTTTCCCTTTTACATTCCTACCTACTTAACAACAGATGCGTTTTAAAACCTCATTAACGATTATAATGCAGAGCACTTATCTCAGGAGAGAAAGTATTCGTAAAAAGCTTTTTTTGCCAGAAGAAAACATCTTCCAGGCAAATTTTTTTTCATCTTTCGCATTAGATTTAGCGATATTACATCCAGTGACAAGCTAAAGATTGATTATCTCTATGTAATCATCAAATTAATTACCTTGTCAAGAAGATTGTCTGCAAGGATTGGGCAAAAGACTGTTGCGGGATTTCTTAGAGTCGGCAGTCGTACTCTCAGTCGCAGTCGGCAACACAAAAATATTATGAAAGGATTCCCATTCTCAGGATATTTCGTATTTCTCACGATTTTCCTCTCTTCAGCTTTTTTGGTTAAATCGCCAACTTTTTACCATTCCCACTTACTTATTTTCTTGTACGGTTTCCCGCTGTTCTTCTTGTTCCACTTTGATATCTATCTAAACTGGAGAAAAAAACCTTTTTCTTAGTTCAGTACAGCCCACACGTAATGATCAAAATTTTACTTCGGTTTCACAATCCAAATGTACAATACATACAAGGACTGACTGGCAAGATTTATTCCTTTTTTCGGGTTATCGGTCTATTTTTTCCGTGAGTATGTATTTTCTTCTGACACGCCACGCCAAGCCACTAACTCCAATAACCACTAGTACTACCGCTTGCTTACTCCTTCTCCACTCCACGGACCTTCTTTTCGAAGTCTCAAGAGTTTGCCGTTTTTCTTCTGCTCACACAATAAATAGAATGATGCATACGCTTCAACTGCATAACACGGTCCACACTCACACAAAAGAAGGCGAAGAATCGAAATCAGAACCAGGACGAAGCCTCTTGAAAAAATGAAAATCAAAAATGTTACTTTTTCAAACTCGTATATTTTTTACCGTCGTCTCTGTCGTACTCGTCGATTCTCCCTTTTTTTGCACTTTTCCTGCCTCAGTTTTTTTCTCTTCTTTTGTAGTCCTATCACCACTGCTACTTTCAAAAGCCGAGCTTAGAATGAAATGATGACGGATGAAATGTGTTGCTCGTTGCTCTCATAAAAAAGCGATCTTATTTTTTGTTGAAAAACTCTCCAGATTAAAAAAAAACGGACGCGAATGATGATGTGATGATTACGATTTGGTGAAACGGAGCGCCAAGCACGTTTATATGTCTCTCTGCTTGTTAAGCTTTAAAAGGAACTGCTGAAATTCATTTATAAAAAGTGATAGGATTTTTTTATTCCAGAAAAAAGTACTGCACGCTTTTTATTCACTATAAAGTCGAGTCAGTAATAAGACGCTGAGACGGTGTGAGCTAGATTCTAACTTAGCCACTTATTGAAGAAACCAGCACTGAAGAAGAAAGTTAGTGAAAACGTGTGTAAATATTTCAAAATTCAAAACCATCACGCATGTATCGATCAGTAAACAAAGCAAATTGTTTGGCTTTCCAGTTTTGATGATATTCACTTTTTCCTCTGGATAAAATCAGTAAACTCAAACGATTCCGTGTCGTGTCTCCAAGAAAAGTAAGTTTTTGTTTTTCTTCTTTCGTTCTTAAATATTTTTATCCAGAATCGAGTGACTTGACTACATACGTTGATATCTTCCTCCTCCGCCCACGAACGAGTGCGGATGAAGTGGAAGTCTTACACGGTTTCTTGCTTTCTTTCTTGAATTTGAAAATATGTATCAATTCAGAAGAGAAACTTGCAAGCAGGCAGCTGTCTTGCGTGCTTCATTATAATATCTTTCGTCCTTCTGAGCCTTTGAATTCAAAGTATCTTTGTCTCGTGAATAATGTGTATTTATGAGAATATTCCAAGGAAGCGGTTTCTTTCCTTTTTCGGTTGAAAAACCTGAATGCAAAGATAAACTAAAGCTCCGCTT
>JAHZMX010003166.1:0-18150 GCA_027743895.1 Seira musarum
CATTTTTTGTCTAATATAAACCCCTTCCCATGGCTCTCAAGAAGGTACTGTCAGTAGGTTTTTTTATATGTGAATAATGGTATGAGTATGAGGTAAACTACTTTTTCAAGTTTACGGTAATGGATGAATATGAGACCTTAAAGCTTAATGCTTTTTTTTGCTTGTAGTGGGTGGATTGAGATTTAAGTGATATTTAATGCGTCAGAAGCACATCTAATGAATTTGCAGAAAAGATTTTGGAAACTTTGGAGCTTTTAGAGGAATAATTAGAGCCTAGGTTCAACGTAAATAACAGTATTTCCCGGAATGTGCGAAAATAAAATTCCAGATAAGTAATTACGGCTATATTAAATTAAGAACTTAAAATTGTCAAGTGTAGTAAGACTTGTCAAAGTGTGCTATCAAAGCGTTCTTTCTAGTTCCGGGGTAAGCTTTTGAATAGGTCTTCATGGAGAATGCTACTAATAATTTAACCTCACTACGCCCAAAACCAATTCTCTCTAAAGATATTTTGTTGGTCACAGATGGTCACTCGAATTCAAATTTTGTGATCCCTTTTCTTCTGTGAAAATGAGGAAGTAGCAAATCACCTCAACAAACGTCACATCCTCTAATCTTCTCACCCAAACTGCTGCTGTCATAATCTACTCGATCGAAGTGGACGGACACTGGGCCACATATTTTACATGTCTCTCTCACTTTCAATATCTCACCCATCATAATTTTAAAGTCCGGTGTGTGGTGCATAAGTTATAACATAACCTCACACTATGTATCTAACCAACCTCTTCCCCCGTTTACTCACGTAATAAAGCAAAAGTGAGAGGAAAATTTCCTGCGGTTAGGTTCTCGAAAACGGTGAAGATGAAGAAGGAGAGTAGTAGAATATGAAAATTTTTTATGGAAAAATATTTCCCCTGGACGAACGAGTGACCAGAAGAAAGGATATAAAGTAGTGGACCATCTGCTGCGCACATTTTATTTTTTTTTCCAAGGAAAAAACCGACATGATCATATCTGATGCTCTACGTGTCACCCTAAAAATTTTACATTGACAAAGCCACAAAAATATGTCCACCTTTTTATTTCATCAAACATCAAACCCATCCTTTTCACATCTCTTCGTCGTGGTCAATCCAGTCCACTCACACAGGAACAATATTCCATACCTCCTATTTTCCTTTTCTTGTTTCATTTTCTGTTTGTCACTGATTCTGAAGTAGAAGTAAAAACTTTGAAGAACGAAGAAAGTCATTTTGTCCCGTATCGAACATTTGACAATTCCACGAAAAACGTAAAAAAGAAATTTTCATTTTCTACACACAAAAAAAAATCAAATCAAATTATGATTGTCTTTTTACTCGGACTTTTCCAATTTGATTTTTCACATCTCGTCTTCACAATGTGAATGTGCGATGATGATGATGGACAAGGGACACGGAAAAAGTTCGTTTGTTATATCTTGTCCGGTGATCTATCGAAATGTCTTTTCCTTCATAGTTCCGATTCCTCAAATCTCAAAATGTCTCCTGCCCATCATCTTCCCAATTTTTTGATGACTTTGACTAGCATATCAGAAAAAAATCTTCATTTTCTCGTTGCTAAACTTGCCAAAAAGTTTCTTTGTGCTGTCATGGTCTAGTAGACCGATCACAGTCGTAAAAATGAGTTTTCATTTTGATCTGAACCACAAAAAAAGTAATATGGACAAATATCTTGAGGAAATGAAAAGGCATGGAACCCTCTAAATTATGATTTTTGAACAGGAGGTCCTCCACTATAAGTTGTAACACAACCACACTTTTTTTACACGTAGGATAATGATATGACTAAAAAACTCGTCGCTTCAATTTACGATGGTCATGTGGAAAGCATCAGCTTCTTTTCCTTAGAAATTCATAAAGCAATATATACTATTTGACTTCTTCCCGAATTTTTTATCTTGATGATCGCGGATCGTGACATCAAATCTAAATCAGGAATCTTTTGCAAGTTGATCGCTTCTTAGCTAAAGACGACGATTACCCCATAAATGAAAAGCTGCCGACTGGACTGGACTCAGCTCCCGTGTGCTACTACTACTACTACTAACGTAAGGATTATTATTTCCTCAGATTTACAACGTCTCACCAAATGGCCAAAGTGCAAGCCACTGCCAAAAAATGTATTTTTTCTCCAGCATGTAGCAGCGAAGTCTTACCTTATATGTGTTACTAATAATAAGGATATTTATGTAAGTAAGTATAGTTTCATAGCTCGGGCAATTCCGCAACTGCCGTTACCTCCCTGGTATACTTTATTATTTTTAATATTGCCCACCGTAAAACCGTAAAGAAGCAAACGGAAAGCTGTACGCTTTGAAAAGGCATTTCACCGCATCATAATCATCTCCGCTGTCACACTCTGCCCGAGCACACAACTCAAATTCTTTTTATCGCCGCCACCAACACCGTCCCAAATTTTCATTGCTGTTTCTACCACCATCACAACCAAACTTTTTAAAATTGACTTCGTCCATCATATAATCTTACACTCCCTCACTTTGACTCCTTCTTTCAAGTCATCAGCCAAACCACAGGTGTAGCTTGTAGTAAAATAGGAAATGCTTGTGACTGGCTTGACTCACTCGTTGTCATAATCTTTCGTGACAAAATTGGTTTTGAGGAAATGGTGGGATCATTCACGTTAAAATATATTGAGTCACATCCACCTTGTCTGGGAATATCTAAAAATTTGCGATCGTCGATCGCGATGACGCACCTCTTTTACCGAGTCATCACAAAACAATAAACATAAGAAGGGAAAAAGAAGTAGTGGAAAATGCTACATTGATATGGTCCATCTACATACATCCTCTCCATATTTATAAAAAAATTGTGATAGGTAAACTGGAGCAAAGTTAAAAGGTACAAGGTTTTGAGGTCCCATAAAACCATTGATATCTCCAAACAAGTCCCATCAATTTTTCCCCTGTTTTACCACGTGTGTCTGGACCAGCTCTGTTTCCTTGTCTTGGCCAATGCAATACCTATAAAAGTGATGCGATGTTTTACCGCGAATTCCATAGTTTTTTTTGTGTATAACCCTTATAACAATAATCTTTAAGCTCAATAGACATTTCCTTTTTTTGCTAGGATCGTTTTGAGAACCATAATACTTTTCGTTAACGTATATAGTGGACAGTTTTTTCCTCCTTGTTATGATCAGTGGAGGGGAAATGGAAGAAAATAAAACTCCATATCACACGGTAATCAACAAGAAAAAAAGGCAACAAGAATCATAAAATTTTTTCCCAACTGCTATATACTCTCTTCTTCCTTTAACCGAAATATATTGGAGGAAGAAGAAGAGCGAAAAAAGTGAATCGTAAATGTTTTCGTTTCCCTACGAAAAAGGTTTTGGATGACTAGAAAAACGGTAAAAACGGGAACAATTTTTAGTCTTGTTAGGAGTGGGTGAGTACACGGCTAATAAAAAATGTACTGTGTTTTTGGATTGTCTGTGGTGGAAGTGGAATGGAATCGTTGTCGTTGTAGTGGAGTGGAATGCAATGTTGCTGGCCCTTGTTCCTATTACATCTGTCATTTTGTACTTAATAAACGCGCACAAGATAGGAAGAGGTAGCATTTGGCTGGAAATTTATTAGCAAGTCCACGTAAATAAAATAAGGTATGATGATCAGCTTGTATGATACGTAATTCGTTTTGGTGGCAAGATCACATGTAGATTTCTTCTAAGGTCGTGAGTCGTGGTGATATCGTTCCATTGAGTCGTAGAATGTGAACTTTTACCTACAAAGATGGTGGAGATGATTCTAAGATGGTTGCAAAGGTTATGACAAGAAACGTACTTTTTTATGATTATTTGTTGTTCTATTTTCTTCCCAAGAAAAAAATTCACTCAAGAGGTTTTACTTCACTGATACAGAAAAAAAATCTCTTGGAGGTTATGGCGCCAGCAGATATCACATTAAATGACAATGTTTCTCATTTTCTTTCTTTAGGAAGGTATGCAATGTAAGGGAAATGGGGAAACGAGCATTTTTTACAACGCGGATAATTACATTGTTACCATCTTGTACCTCGAGCCATTTAACGGCCGTCATTATAGCTTTTTCCTTGGGATAGGAAACGATGAGAAAAAAATCCTATAAAATGGGTATTATTGCCTTGCCTAGGTATGTTGGCAATATTGGTCTTGCCGAACCATTGGTATTTTTGTCAAGTGGAAAAAGAGAGGGGAAATTGCAAGAAAAAAAATGAAGGAGCACGTATGTCGCAGCTTGAGGTTCGTTTGAAGGACAAATAATGCGGTATAGCTATAGTATGGTTAATTCAAATGAAAAAAAAATTCCTGGAATTTTTAGACATTTGCAAATTTAACTTGTGCTCAATTAGTTTCAAACAAAGTGGAAGCTAAAATATATATTCCGCACGATTGCAAAACGAACTATGAATTAAGCGTTTTATTCAAATTCGTAATTGTCTATAGTACATTTTCTAAACATTTCTTTATGGAATTCATTTTTACTTGAACAATTACCTTTTAAAGTTCTAGAGAAAGCGACATTAATTACACAAGCTATTTACCGAATGCAATTCAACCAGGAAAAAGTCTAGAATCAGAATCCCATGCGGAGGCTAGAGAAATTACGTTTCTAGATCCTTAATCCAGATCTAAGCCATCCATCTCGTTCCAATTCGAAGTGTTCATCCATCTGTCCAGCATTTATTTTGGGTTGTCGAAACGAAGAGGAAAATATGTAATCCCATAAAATCCAGTAAAAGGCCAAACCCCACGAAAAATTCCAATTTACCGTTTTATATTCAAGATTCTAGATATTTTTGTGGAAGAATTCGAGACTTCATGGGAATCGAACTATCGGTAAAAGCAATCGACAAACGACCATCTCATGAGTCAACCGGGAGGGAATTAAGGGACTTCTATTGCACTGCTACGGTAATATACTTGATTACAAAAAATAGAATACCAGAGATTAATTATAACGATAAGGAAATTCATTTTGTTGATGAAACCCGAAAAAAACGGAGACAGAGAAAAAGGTTGACCTGTTCATGTGCAGCTGGACACATGATTTGGATGGCGCGACAGACGACCTCTCAATTGAGCACAAGCTGGAATTTTCAAATAAATCTGCCCAGGGAAAATCTATTTTCTTTTATTTGGAGTGACCAATGATGATGAATTAGAGATTGACAGTTTGCCAAAGCGAGCTAGCTCTCAAGTGGATCTGTCATCGTGCTCTTAAACGACAATAATTTTCCTCTGGGAACCTCTTCAAAATGAAAATCTCATTACTGCACTTTATCTGTACAATCTAAACTTCACGGAAGTGAAATGCTTTAGATGAATTACGATTTTAGCCTATTTATTTTTAAGTGATCACTCAAGAGCCCTGTCCCCTGGTTCCCAGGGTTTGTATTGTTACATGTCCTTTTTACGCAATAATAGAATGCGCCTATATTTTCTATTTTGTAGACATAATAATCGATTCGACCCGCTTGTATACTTATCAAACAGTTTTAGTTTGAAATATAATTCGAAAGTAATTGTAGTCTTTTTTTTACAACAGTACAGTGTTGTGTCGCATTCAGTGCACCTAGAAGCCTTCCTTGTAATAACAAGGCTTCCACCTCAGTAGGCTTAAGCTTTACTTATTAAATGAGTAAAAGATTCATGCATCCACTTTATGACCACACGGCAGAACAACAGGAGACTCTGATTATAGGGATGATGTTGATGATGATGATGACGATGCTAATAATTCCCAGCTTTTCTTTGCTCTAAGCCAAAAAGCTTGAACAGAACAAGACAACAGATGAAAGGAAAATAAAAACTTTCATGTAGGTGCACAGTACAAAAAGCATTCGGAGAACTTTAGAGGAAAAAAGCCACTTGTTTTAATCCCTTACATTTTCACCCGACCTTAGCAAAATAGCAAAGCTGATCTCACATCGTCATCATCATCCCATTTCCCCCTCTTTCCCCCTTTCCCATCATCATTATTATTAGGTGCGCACTCACTGAAAAAAAAACTGGAAATCCTTTATTAGTGAAATCGAAATCCCTATTCAATTCTAATAAAATATCAAGCCAAACATAGAAACATGGACAGGCAGACAGTTTCATCCAGTCAAGGTACTCTCTTTTTTTATCAGGGACAATTCATCTAGTTCCCTCTCAGTATGTATTGTGCACACACACACACTTCATTCCAAGTCCAGTAGAACGAAATGATTCGACATAGTCATTTGGGACTTTGCAGAAGCAATTGAAATTTTAGATTCATTCTGCAGGAAAAAAATCATTATCCTCCTGCATCAAATCGCCACACCATACCGACCACCGTCGTCTCGTCGTCGTACGTATAATTTGAGATTTTTTGTGAACAAAAGGTATGAAAACCCGCAGATTATTGTGATTTTATTTTACCTTTGTTGTTTTTACACATGCATCCATCATGTACAGTCATACGGACGGACGGGAGTCGGTCCAACCTCTCGAAAAAAAACTTTCAGAGATTCAATCTCAGTCTCTCTCATCGAAAGCCATGCCATAGAAGACCAGGGGAGTTCAGAAGTACTAGCTCAGCTTAGTTTGCTTTTTTATTGTAAATTTTGATTGCACGTACGTATGTCGGCATAAACCTTAATGGAATATATTAGCATAAAAATAATAATGGTATTGGGCATCAACTCACCCAGAAAATACAGTGGAAAAAAGGAGATGAAGCGGTAGAGGATCAAATGAATTGATGGAATACACAAAGGACCACAGGTCTGTCGATGATGGTCCACAGGTCTAGGATGAGTAGAATTTTTTATGAAAAAAATATATAAAAGCATTAATGGCAAATGCAATTAATTATGGATGACGATGAGGATGATGAAGATGAAAGTGCAAAGGGAAATGGGCTGAGCCTTTCCATTCATTCATGCACTTCTCTCCCTTACTCCCGCTCCCGGAAAGGAACTTATTCCGATTGGAATTTCGCACTAATACGAGGAAGAGCATAAAAAAGTTGCTTTTAAAACGTAAACGTGTGTCTCTATACCTACATAATATACGTGTGTGTGTATCTTCAGAATTATGGGCCTCTTGTTGTTTTCAAACCAAGCGGAAAATAAACTTTGAAACCTGGATGAATTCAGGATTCAATTTGGTTCGGAATTATTCTCTCCTCGGTAAAGTGATGTAGGGAATCTATTTTTGGCCGGCATTGTTTTCACAATTGAATAGGGGAAAAGAGAGAAGAGAGAAGCTTTGCTGCTTTTGTGCGCGTCGGTTCCAGGTTTTCACAACACAATGGAAGGATTGAGTATTGATAAGCTTGCTTGCGATGATGAAATTTTAACCTGTAATCTTTTCAGGTGGCAAATAATGCGATAGTAAATTGAGTTGAGAGATGTGGGCCGAAGGGAGTATTGAATTACTTCTTATTTGTTGTGAATAATTTATTTTGTCGACAGTTGGTAAATTATCAGACTTTCATGTTATTCATATTTATGATATCTTCATTTCAATTTTGGAGTCCATTTATGACTACGATCCTCATGAAAGAATGGAGGTATATTCACGCTTTTCTTATTCATTCTTCCTTTGAATCCTTTTGATGAATTTTTATTGTCTAAAGAGTTTATGTGATTCTGAAAAGGCTTGAAATTTGAGATTTAAAAAAAGAGTTATGAATACCAAGAAAGCAAACTCCATTATTCTCTTTTATATTTGAACACCTGAGCAAGTTTACCTTTCCATTTTAAAGGCGTAATTTTTTTAAGGTATTAGATTTCAATAAAGATTGTATTTCCAGGTGAGTTAAGTTGCTTCCATTTGATAGGTAAAACTTGGTATATTCTTAGCATTTTGTAGAACAAGCTGGCCATAGGCATTGGAATTGCACATTCTTTTAATTTTTCTTCACATCGTTTAAAATTAAAAGCAATTTAAAGTCATGTATCTTTTTAATCCATCTGCAATGCAGCATTAACATTACTAAAACTTACGTGCTGACAATTGCCCTCACGCTTCGACAAGTTCTACATTCAAACTCATCGTGAGGAATTTGCAATTCGCTTTACAGATATTTTCACATGTAGTACATACTGCTAAGGTAGGTATCGGTATCAAATAACGATTTGCCAATTTATTTGATCCCTATCATGAATTTCCCGACATAAGGTACCAATTTCCTTCATTGTTTCTCTTTACTCTGTGAAATGCTATATCACCATTACTATCCTACATATATTTTTTTTCAAGTCAAGGTAAAATCTCTCTACATTTTTACATAACGAAGATGAATGGTATCAATTAGCTCTAATTAATTCTCAGAAGACCTCTCGTGCTGCCTAGAAAATCCTTCTCTTTTTTCTGTCCTGCTGGGATTTTCCTTCCAAAATGACTAACACGATGAGTAACAGGAGGCACGCAGCAATGGTATATCAACCTGAATTACACACGCATGCATCGCAATCGAGAAATAAAAAGGAAGACTACACTTAAATCTTCAGAAGAGCATAGGTAAAAAGACGTGCACAATGTTGGAATGAGTGCCAGCCAAAAGAGACCCCACGCCACGTTCACGTATCGTTTTAACAAACCTGCACAGCACGAAACACTTTTCTTGCTGACTCATGGACCAGACTTTTGCCTCGAACTTAAGAAAAAATCGGGCTTTAACTGAAAGAGACAGGAATACAACCTCACCTTTTCCTTATAGTCGTTTTTGAATGGAGAGCAAGGGGTTTCTAATATCTTACGCTCTCTTAAGTAAATTGATAAGGAATGAAAATTGTCAATTTAAAAAAAAAACTAATTGTAAATTCAATGCCCCATTAAAAGTACATGTACTTTGAAGACAACTACAGTGACAGGAGAAAGCTTTCCTGCAGTAAATTAATAGTATTTTTTGTCTATGCAATTCTGTGCGATGCGTGAGACGTGAGTGACCCCATCCAAAACAACTTTAATAAGGCCAAAAATCGTAGGCGTACTCATTCATACATGCATAAAATACGAAGGTATGTTTAAAAGGTGAAGTTCCACTCTGGAGAAGGTGATGACTACAAAAACGAAGTCAGAGAATTTGGCATGTCCTCCTAATGGCAAAAATGGCTGTACAACCTCCCATAAAAAAGGAAGTTGTACTAATGCCGTCGTCATTCATTTCATTCTGAAGAAATGCTTACCTACATTATCCCTACATGGCAAATTCACGGAGAAAAAAGTACCGCAGTGCTCGAGTTATATTTTTTGTCAAAGTTTTTTCAGGAATTCAGTCCACGTTTCCCTTTACTTCTTTACCATGGCCAGCAGAAAAAAAAAAGTTTACCAAAGGTGGAGAGTTCTAATGGGGAAAAGGTAAGAAGTGAAGAAGCTAGTGAATCAGCCATGGACTCTAGTGAAAAAAATAACTCCACAACTACCACCACGACTCACTTCACTTTTTTATGCAGCGGAAGTTCTGGTAAAAGAAAATACCTTAACATTATTTTGGTGGGAGGTAGTCGTAGTATCACATCACATCACTGCATCCATAATGGATTCAAGGAGGAAAAAGAGGGAACTTTTTTTTATTGGCATACCTGCCTTCATTTTTAAAGAGGAGCTATAAGCCATTCTCACTTTAAAAGGGTGAAGTGGGCTGCATGTGTAAATGACTTTTATTGGATTTATATTCATGGTATTGATGACCATCTCTGAGGAGGAGAATTGCGAGAGAGAAATGGAGAAGCACAAGTTAGCTTTTTCCATTGGAGGGAAAAATAACTCCCTTTTTAAAAACCAAAATCACACGTCGTAAAATAGGACGTGCCAAAAAATACGGAAAATGGTAGTCTTGGACTCTCAAACAAGATGGAATGAGAAAACTGGAGCATGAAAGGAGAGAGGAAAGTAATGCTGGTTAATAAAAGAAGGTGAGAATTGGAATTTCACGAGGATATCGCAATATGGCATGCGACACGGTAAATGATTCTTTACGATTCCAACAAAAACTTTATATAAGCCTGGAGCCATGAATTCTACATTAAAATCTCGATAAAAACCACAAAAATTGGCTCGCTCATTCATATGCCTCCCAAAAGCGTGGAAGAACTTAGGTCTCTGAAAGAATTTTACTATCATTTAAGAGATCATTGAAGCAGTTTTCACTCTTTACTTAAGTAAAAGTCTCTCGATTCAAAAAGACTCTCAAAGTCGGTTCTCTTAGAATGCTTTGGAAAAAGACGCAGAAAAATAGGTTATTTTCAGATTTAATTCATTTTATTTATAGCTTCATCCACCGTTTTAAAAAATACCTTAAGAAAAATGTTTTCCCCTTTTCATAAAAAGCAGATGCCACTCACTTTTTGCTCCAACCTTGAATAATCCATTCGTAAGATTGTAGCAAACAAATTGTTTCTTTCTCTTTTTTACCTGGTATATAATGAAAAGTGCCTATTCAGGGTTTTTAAAGCATCGTTCGTTCATTCCATTAAATTCATATTCATTTCACCCACTACTCCCTACAAAGGTAGTTGAAATGATGGCTGCGATTATAAAGAAGCTACAGAGCTTGTGAGTGAAAGGCAGAAAAGGCCTTGAATAAAATAAAAGGTGAAATTCACGTAGCTTACACCTTTCCTTTAAAAAAAGAGCAGATCCTGACTTCTTTCTTCGCTTTTTCACATCAAGTGAAAAGTGAACATTTTTCATGTGCTATCAAAGTAATAATGCATCTCGGCTCCGCACCACTCAACAACATCAGACCAAACATCTTTCCACAGTTTTCATATTTTTCCAGGTACCATGTCTGCCTTGGCATCTTCTTGGCATCCGCATCAATTTTCACATCCTTCCTTCACAAAAACTCCTTTCATTTTCATGAGCATAAACATCAACCCATCAGCATTTTTTACGGACAATCAAAGCCAGAACTTGGGTGTCTACAGAATGCCTGTCTGAATTTAGCAGATTTTTTTTCTTCTCAAGAACTCATCGCTTTACTTTCTCTCTAAAGGAAAAAGTACTTCCCTCACACTCAAAAAACCATACGGCTTTTACTTTACCTGAGTCTAAAAAATGATGATGATGACTGCAAGAAGATGAAGGTAGTGAAAAATATGCGAGGGAAAATCTCAGTCAGAATTCTATTTCCATGAATAATTTAGTGAGTCACCTGCGTAAAAACCCATGACTCTGGCTTGGCTTGATGATGCTCATCATCATTACCGAGCTCTTCTAGATACTCAGCATCTTTCCCCAGATTTGGAGTAACACACCTTCCCAGCATTTCAACGGTGGAGGCTATAAAAACCTTTTCTTCAACTTTTAGACTATGTTGTGCCCACGCTGACAACCTTCATCAGCTTTCTCTACTCTTCTAAAGACTGGGAACATAGAGGTTAACAGCTCCCACCATCCTTTCACAGAGAACACCGTCACCGCGACATTGTGCGTCTTACCATCGCTGAGCAAGGGAAAAAATTATTACCTTGTAAAGCTCTATTAAATCCTGTACCTTCTTAAAAAAGAAGAGCTTAACCCTTCTCCAAGTTGTAAAACGACATTATGACTTTATTATCGTGATGCCACTTTATACTCCACCCGCCACTTAATTCCTTCCAACCAACCTGGAGTTTCCTCTCGTGCAGGTGTAAATACTTCCAAATAAAATTAAAATGTTTTTGACTTCCTTTCGTTTCATAAAAAGGTAGGTTTAAGGAGTAGGTAGCTTTTACCATCATCAAAAAGAGATGTCGTTTTTATTACTTTTCCCACTTTTCCCTTTATGGAAGCTCTTTTACTTGATGACATTCATTCAATACTGGCACCTCTCTTTCCCTCGTCTCGCCTAAAATGTTAACGACTCTTTCACGAGAATTCCTTTCATAAGTTAAGTGCCTTCATTTTTACAGATGTGTAAAACCACCTGCTCAATTTTTTCTCGCTGTGTGCTGCTTTTCCATATTCAATTTAATATGTCATGTCATCACGAAAAGCACATGTTTGACTTACCTTATGCCATGAAAAGTGANTTTGACTTCCTTTCGTTTCATAAAAAGGTAGGTTTAAGGAGTAGGTAGCTTTTACCATCATCAAAAAGAGATGTCGTTTTTATTACTTTTCCCACTTTTCCCTTTATGGAAGCTCTTTTACTTGATGACATTCATTCAATGCTGGCACCTCTCTTTCCCTCGTCTCGCCTAAAATGTTAACGACTCTTTCACGAGAATTCCTTTCATAAGTTAAGTGCCTTCATTTTTACAGATGTGTAAAACCACCTGCTCAATTTTTTCTCGCTGTGTGCTGCTTTTCCATATTCAATTTAATATGTCATGTCATCACGAAAAGCACATGTTTGACTTACCTTATGCCATGAAAAGTGACATCTTCACTTTTCTCGAGTGCGTTCCACACTTGAGCTAAAAAATGAATTTGTATGGAGGAGGAGCACGGTAAGTAGTCTTGAATTCTTCTTGTTTACCATTTGCCGTTAGGAATACAGAGAAATCCTTCATACGAATGCCACTTGTCACTTTTCATTTTAGCGGCATTGGCATCATTCCTTATTTTCAAACAACGGAAAGTGCAAAGCATGGCACTCTATCAAAGAAATAGCCTTTAGCGAGCAAATAGAAATATGAACATATGAAAGCAAAAATCAAAATCAATGCTTTGAAGAACTTTCACATACCGAAAGGTAAGTAGAAAACAGGAAATGGAAAGGTGGAAATATGTAGCGCCCTTTTTCATACTTTACCTTCCCATTTCTGTTCTTTTTTGATTGTCGACTGTCGACTCATATAAATACAAACATTTTCTTACGCTTCCAAAAAGTTTAGGTTGCATAAATAGAGGAAGGAAAAATGAGAAATGCTCAGACTTGGCATCTCTTTTGCTTAGTACCTGATAAATGAAAAAACGCGAAGGCGGTTTTTGAATCAAATTGCTTCGTATGGCTTTATTTATGTGGAGTTGGAGTAGAGTAGGTGCAATTGAAACTGACAAGAGTACGTTTCCCACATCATTTTCAACCGAGAACAAGGAGCAGAAAAGAGAAGAATCAGGAGAGGAAAATCAAACAGGAGAAGAAAAGACGAAATGTAGTGAATGAAGAGATATACATACATCTGTGCACACGATGCTCAAAAACATATGATCAGAAAGAGAGAAGTATTATGTAAGCTCGTTGTTCGATTCTAGAATCCACTTGAGTCGAGTCTGTGTACAATACGTTTTATTTTTCCCTCTAAATAATATTGAGGGCAACATGTGTACCTGTGCAAATTTAATGAAGCACGATCTATTCTCCAGAGACCATTCTTTTTTCCTGTTCTCGCTTTCTAGTAGTTCCACTTACTTAGAACATCAAACATGTAGGGATTTTTTTTGGTAGCAAGCGGCAATACCTAATGGATGCCAATATCACTGGCTCGGCTTGACTTGGCTTTTCAGCAAGGGAATAATATGGAAAAAGGGAAATGAGGATTTTTTTCCTCTTCCAAAGTCCATTCCATAGGTAGTCGGGAAGCAAACAGGCTTTTCATAATAATCCGAAATACCTTTTCTCTTCTTCTCTTACTTATTTCGGATTGGAATACAAAGTAGAAGGTGGAGTGAAAGGTAATGAAATCGAAAGAAGTGGGGAGCATCCGTAAATGATCTTGAGAAAACCTACGCAAGAAATTACAAGAAAGCTAGATTTTAGGAAACAAACATCTCGAATGATGCCTGAAAAAGTGCACATCTGTATATTTTCGTTCGTATAAATTAGAACGATATTCTTGCATGCATTCTGTCTCAAGGAATTAGATGACTTGGGAAATGACCAATTGGCTCCTGAAGAAAATACTAGAGATTCACGTACAAATCCTATTGAACTTTTTTTCTCTTCACCTCTCGTTTTTTCCTTCTTTTTCTAAGAATTCATCAAGGTGCCGGATCACACAAAAAGTTTCAGGGAAAAACAAGGGGAAAGTAATAAATGAGAAATCGAAGGCGGAATAGTCAATAGGGATATACCTGAAATAAAGAAGAGGGAATTACGTGATAAATAGGGAAGACTACACAACACAACTCACAACTGCCTATATATACCTACATACACACACCATTGCCATCATATCATCCATTTTATTCCAGGTGGTGAATACGTGTCTGATCGCTGGAAAAGAGAAACTCATCCATAAAAACTTTTTTCTTGCACAGACAATAATCCGGGAAAAAGTACAAGGGAAAAGATGCTACACGTTTTTCTTTGATATGTGTACAGCATTAGCACACCGTTTCATTCTTATTTTTAGTATCGTATGAGCTAAGACAATACAGAACAATACAATTTAGAAATATGGGAGGGAACTAAGTAAGTATACAGACTTTTCCTCTATTCTTTAACAAGTTCACCTGCATTTTATCATCCAATTAGATACAAAATCGATAAATAAGAAGAAGAGAGATGGGAAATGAGAGATACAAGTGGAGATAGCTTTGTTTGTTGCTGTTAGCTATTTACGAACAATGTTGGCATGTACGATGTAGAAAGGCCTTCACAGTTCACATGATTGTTGGTCCTGTTGTTCCTATTCAAAAATATAAAATGAAATTTTGTTTTTCAGAGAACGAAAAATTCAATTTCATAAATCTTTTGGGATCATTCATTACTCCAGTGTGGAGAACAAAATTAATTTCATTCACTGCAGCATTTTCAAGTAAAATGAATTGGCTTGGACTTTTTTATTTAATTTATTTTTTGAAGTTTGATCTTTCGACTTTCATGTTCGTTTCCCCACGTTTTGTTGTAGACTGTATACAATTTTGCAAAATGTAATTGGTAGCTCAGTCAGTCAGAACAAAGAAGTCGAATCGAATTACGAATGTCTTGGAAAAAACACTGTCCTCATTGTACAAAGTCTATTAGGATCATGATTCATGTTGTTTTATACAGATTATTCATGTTTTCTTTGCTATTGTAAATTGTGTGAAGGTGTTCCATTGTTCCTTTTACTACCTTTTTTATTTATCATCTTTTACTTTTACAAGTAAATCTGGTGGTTTTTTCTTTTCCCGTTCTTTGCCATCACTTGTTCTATTCTTTTCTTTTCTTCCCATTTTTTCCTGAAAATTCTTCCCTGTTATTTCTGATGATAATGTGGGAAATACAAAGGTGCTTTTTGTTCCTTATTTTTCTTTATTCACCTTTACACACTTCCCCACATCACATTTATTTACAGTTTTACACGGCAAGCAAGACATGAACATCGCAGAAGAGAACAGGCAGAGTAGACAAGGAAGCTTAAGTCGTATCATGATACAACGTCTTCTTTTCTTCTTTACATTTACAAAAGGAAGAAAAAACTAGTACAACAAACTTTTTTTTTCTTTGAACCTTTTTTGAAGGAAAAGGATCAACAAGAAGACAAGACTTTCCTTGTTTCTCTTTTTCACGAGATGAAAAAATCTGGCTTGGCTTAAAAGCTTCAATGATGTTGCTTGTAAAGGTGAAAAAAGGTCTTTTTGTGCTCGTCGTTCTATTCCTTCCGTCTAGGTATCAGAATCATATCACTTTTACACCTTCTTCTTCCCTTGTTTTTCCTGAATTTTTTGAACGTGAGAATGCATACAAGATTTCCTTCAAACATTTTTATACGTTCTGAAGCCAGGATTTCTTTTGTACTTCAGACACTACATCCTACATCCTTCATAAGAAATTGCAACTTGCAAAAAAAATTTTTAATGAGAATTCAATGTATTGAATAAGGTATATTCAGAGAGAAAATTGTTTTGCGAAAACCTAATAACAACAATAATAGTTTTTCGTTGTATTCTACAATGTTGCTTGTAAAGGTGAAAAAAGGTCTTTTTGTGCTCGTCGTTCTATTCCTTCCGTCTAGGTATCAGAATCATATCACTTTTACACCTTCTTCTTCCCTTGTTTTTCCTGTATTTTTTAAACGTGAGAATGCATACAAGATTTCCTTCAAACATTTTTATACGTTCTGAAGCCAGGATTTCTTTTGTAATTCAGACACTACATCCTACATCCTTCATAAGAAATTGCAACTTGCAAAAAAAAATTTTAATGAAAATTCAATGTATTGAATTAGGTATATTCAGAGAGAAAATTGTTTTGCGAAAACCTAATAACAACAATAATAGTTTTTCGTTGTATTCTACAAGGAAACATACGTCTCCTTTGAGACTATGTGGGCCCTCCTTAAATCCTCCTTTGATACCTGGCTCATGGCATCTATCCGCCATGCATCATCAACATTCATTCCGTTCCAATAGTAGCCACACCATTTTCAATGAGTCAAAGGAAGAGATGCCAAGAAAAAAATTTGTTATGGCCAATGCAAAGGAATGTATGAAGCATTTATAGGTCTTTTATTCCCCCTCCGTCCTACTATCTACGACAACGGCTATCAACCTCATCTCTCCCGCTGTTGCTTTGCTTTGCTCTTAGTCTTTCGTCGAAACAAAAGAACTCTCATCCCGATCGTCAGCTCAGCATCATGAAACTCTCCAGAGACTTTCGCATTAATTGGATGAACTACTGAACAGCACAAGAAAAAAAAGGATGTAATGGAACGTATACACACACACTACTACACACGAACAACTTCTCTTCTTTTTTTTACATTGTCACACCTGTGACCGGATTTACTTCTTCAACTCTGTTCAACTCAACGCTTTCACAAATACAATGCTTTTGCTCTTGCTTGTTGCATTTTTTTTTTCTTCAGGGAAGAATAAGATCACGTCTAAGAGAATAAGATAGATGTCTAAACTTTTTTGAGCATGGTACAAGGGCTGAATTGGATTTCTCCATCGTCACGATATAAATGAACATATGTACAAATTAAAAACTTTGTTTTCCTCCTGAATTCAACTTAGAAGCTGAGTTCCCTCTCATTTCCATCAAGGAGAATGGATAGAGAAGAGAAACTATAGCTTTACCTTTTTCTACTCCTCGTGATCTGGACCTAGTAAAAGGTAATCCATTACACAAATTCTCTCTTTAACTTTTTTAGATGAACATACGGTTGCTTTGGTGGGGGCATTGCTATTGCTTGCCGTGGCGTCATTCTTATATTCATTTGCTGTACTACTATATACCTTTCGAAAAGTACTATTGATACTCCCCTAGTGTCTTGCCAATAAGCACTAATTGCACTTCGCACCATGACAGCTTCATACGTGCATCTAATTCCCCTCCAAATATCTCTCCCTCCTCTCTCCTCCTGTCTTCTCTGGTGATACGAACGACTTCCTGCTTTTGAAAATGCTTACACATGCTTCTCCTTTTCTATATCGTACAACCGTGGCTAATGATAATAACAGAGTGTGGATTTAGGATGCACGAGCATACCTGAAATTGGATTGCTTTTTTTACCTTGCAAATGTAATGCTTTTTCCCTCTTTTTCCAAAAGGGATAATGATACAGTAACGTTGTTACCTTTTTTGGACTTGTGTGCTCCATGAGCTTTATGCATTATGCATGAATAGAACATGAAAAGGAAGAACATATGCGTGGGATGACGTAAAAAATATTCGGAGCTAATGACCATGCCAGGGATAAATGAAGTGAAGGTATTTGCGTTCTCTATAAGTTAGTATGAAAGGATGTGAGATGAGATGAGAGTGAGTGAGAGTGTGTGTCTGCAAAGGTGGAAATTGTCATTCTTTCATTTTCAGCTTGTTTTTATGGGATGTTGCTTGCTTTACTCAGCTTCAAAGAGAATGGAGGATTGAATGAGAAAAAGAGAGAGTCAAAGCTAAATTAGACCTTATGGACGGCTGGATGGATGATTTCGAGATATAGTCCACCTTGTTGTGTTTGCCAAGCTAAAGCCAAATAAGCGTATAAACGCCCTCTTCTCTTCCCCGTACTTATTCCAACCAAATTGAATCGTAGGATGAATGGTAAACACATACCTTTACCGTAAAATACAAAAAATTGCGACGTGTGGGCATTGTTATTAGGACGGTGGTGAAGAGGGAATAGATTATCATTTTACTAATTACTACAGGGGAAAACTTCTCTTGCTGGTGTGAATCTAATCTCAATTCGTTCTCATTTTGTGTGGACACAAAAAACGTACATATTTTGCTTGGAGATGAAGGTGAGTGGAGAGCAAAGTGAGTTT
>JAHZMX010003169.1:0-11017 GCA_027743895.1 Seira musarum
AAAAAAAATAACGATAGGTCATTGATAAGACCGGCCTAGTCCTACTTCATTAAGTAAGAGAACCTGATCAGGCTCATTTTTAGACATTTTAGACCTAATCAACACAAGTGGTATTAAGGTGGTCATCATCACAAATCGTATCGTAGTCCCGCTGCGCTCTTAGGCATTTCGCCGTGATCATGATTAAAGCAGGTTTTTCTCCTTCTTGAGCCCCGTCTCATTTCGCCTTTTACTCCTCTCATCGCAGTTTACTATTTATCATGATTATCCATTCCATCTACTTATGCTCCACTCCTTCTTTCAATTCTTCTAAGAATAAGATTGTGCTATACAAGCGAAGCACACATGAAGGAAATTAATAAGCAGCATCAGCACTGGGTTTTTAGCCAAGGGCATGATCTGACGGAAAGCAAGGATACGATTTTTTGAAGTGTGTCATATGCATATCATTAAAAAAGTTTCTCATGGAATGCAATAAAGTTTATATAATATGCATATAAATATTATAGAGTCCCAAAGTCATCATTATTTTCGCATAAGGTTAAGCCAGCAGAACGAAATAAAGATTCATGGATGAGGGAACACTGCCAAAACCCAGTACAAAAGAGTTTTGCGGACTGATCAATCAATATGACATGAATCAATTCTTCGAACACAGAGTTATGTTTATGATTATGAATTACTATTAGGATGCGAAATGGGAAGTTATACCTATTCTGCTCTTCTTCAATATGTTGACTCTGACTGTTGACTGTTGACTATTGATACACTGGGATCTAGAGTCAAAGTAGTGTATGCGGTAAAATATTGAACTACTCCACAAACAAGTAGCAAAACGACAAAAGAATATTATCATTTTTGCTTAGAATACGTCAATAAATAAAGCTTCTAATTTTCTTGGTATATCATACTCCTATATAACGCATGTCCATATAAAATGATCAAGGTCTTCTCTTCCCATCAAATAAAAGGAAGCATCAAGCACGCATCCTGCACATTATGTATCTAGTTCATGTTGATCCGATGAGCTCATTCATGTACATAAAACATACAGTGTTCTTCCGAAATCCTTGAGATCTTGTTTTTCATTTCTTTTTATCAATTCCTTTGAAGTTCCATGTTTTCCTCGCTTTGATCTTCATAAAAAGACTTATTGAGTTGAATTCAAGCTAACTCGAAAAGTTTGAATGATGAAAACATGATGAGATTTCTTTCATGCATCCACATATTGACTTTATGCATGAGAACATTGGATATATGATGTACTCGAAAAGTTTGAATGATGAAAACATGATGAGATTTCTTTCATGCATCCACATATTGACTTTATGCATGAGAACATTGGATATCTGATGTCGATATCCAAGAACAATTTCGCAAGTTAGTAATGGAAATTCATACTAAGTACATAGAACTTTTGGATCAGTCTCGTGTCTCATCCATCATCATCAATGAAAATCATCATTTTAATAACTTTTTTTTTGTTATTATTATTAACAGAAGCATTATTGTTTATCTACAAACGCTATACTGACCAACGAAAGAAAAAGCAGTAAAATACTTCTGTCTACCTTTAATGGTCATGGTCATATAATATAATAATTATTTTGGATAGACACCTACACAATCTTTACATTCGCTTCTCTCCCTCATCTACCTACATTTCTCCTCACAATCAGAATCTGTAAGGTAACATTACATCTCTCATCGCCATCCCTGGTGTGTATTGCTTGTACGTAAGATCCTTCACAAATCCTCTTGTTCCTAACAATATTCGTGTTGCTCATGTCACAAAATGACAAAAGAGATTTTTGGGGAAAATGGAGATTGGATTATGATGATAGTGAAGTGTGAAGGTAAAATTTACATACAATTGCAAAAAGAGGTAGAAATATCAAACACAAAATGTAATGCAAATAGGTTAGGAGAAGTAGAGAGGGTCTTGATTTATAACCATAGATCAGTCCCAAGTCATCATTCAGTCAGACACTCCAATTCCATTCCATTCTACACTGTCTAGTACCTAAGTATTGTATGTACAATTTTCATCTATAATACCTATTTACATAATTTAGGTTTCTTAAGGTGTAAGGAGGTAGTGGTGCTCCTGATCATGATGATAGTATGATGCGTTTAAGAAAAAAATGTCCTTTTGTTTGGGTTTTTATGATGGCATAACATGTTACGGTATTGCTGGTATGTGGTAAACTGCCTAAGGCAAAGAAAATGGATATAAGAAAGCCCTAACGCAATAAGTTTGAGAGTGAATCTACCTACGTTCATGCCAAACTTCATCATATCTTGAGGGAACATAAGAACATCATATCATCATCTCAACCAGTCTACATTTGCTGTCCATTAATTGCATTGTCATGCTAAAAGTGTGGATAGGAACCCTCACCTTAAGCTTTGTTGACATTACAATATTAATGCAATAAAGTCTCCAACCTATATGGTGATGATGATCATGATTGTGATTGTGAGAACGTGAGCGAGCAATGCCAAAGCCCAATCAGTCAGGCCAAGCAAAAGCCATTGTAGAGCATTATGATTTTTTCATAACGCGGAAGAAAAGAGAAAGTGAAAGTTGAAATGGAGAGTGAGTGAACATGATTGCGCATTGCGTACGTATAAAGCACACACACACAAAGCGACATGCGAGCGCATAGATTCCTCGGATAAAATTTCGATTAGGTAAGATGCCGCATGAATGTGTGAAATGTGATGGATTACGCATTCAATTCATGCTATGTGAGATATGCCTTAACTTTATTGATGTGGAGATGTTTTGACAGTTTAAAGATGTGGAGATGGGTCTCTTTGCAATCGTAAAATATATAATGCTTACTTACGACTACTTGCAATCTACATCCCTCTGCTTCACAATATGAAAACAAATTTTTACTGGCAGCAATAATGCTTACTAGTAGTGATAATGATTTACATCGATGAGGGCTAAAATGACCATTTTGAGCTTTGGGATTGGATTGTCGCGTCTTGCGTAATAAAGTGTAGACTTTTAGGAAGTACATAAGTACCTTGAGATAGTGCAAGACGCAGACTAAACATGAATCCCAAGGTATAAAGTAGATTAAGCGTAGGTCTAGTAGTTCACAGTTCATTGGAACGATTTGTCCTTGAAATTTCAATAAAAAAGTTGAGCAATAAATATATTTTTTGTTTGCTCCTTGTTTTCTATAAAGAAATCAAAAAGTGAGACGTGTGCTATTATGATAGTGATTGATATGTGGGAAAAAGGAAAGTTTTCTTCAAATGATATGTGATAAGTAAACAGTGGACTCTAAATTATTTGAAAATATTCTATACCTTGCAAATGTATCCAATACATCTTTACTTTCATGGAAAATGACCAAAGCTACTATTGCTTGTGAGATGGAACAACTTTTGGAAATCGCAACCAATTTGATTATGGTACACACGCCTAATCTCTTTATATATAGCTCAATTTCTATTTTGACTTGAGGTATCGTATGACTACTAGCTGAGTAGTTGGCGTGACAGGTCATTAATATATCGTATTTTAAAGAAGCTACAGTTAGTTTGCCTCTGCTCTGGAATTTGTGTTTTTCGTGGTAGTGTTATGGTGGGAGGAAAATTTGGTTGTTCCAGTCTAGATTAGCTTTGATATTTGTTTTTGAGGAAATAAATAACCAACCTACTTCTGTGTATAATGTCAGAGTAATTATTTTCTAATTAGGAGGGCATGAGCTGCTGCTCCCAGGAAAATGCTACAATAATAAGGCTAATTTACTTGAGAGGAAATTGAAACTATTGGAATTAACGAGCTGAGCAAAGTAGAATTTTATCTCAAAGTGGTTCTTAAGTACATTTGCATAATACTTGCACTACTTGCATACCTCTACGTCTTTTAGTTCAATATTACATGTTTTTCTCTTATGGGAAATAGGAAAAGTGGAATTTTTCGAAAATATTATTCACTGTGATAAAATCTGACATGAAAAGATCATTTAATCGAATGAACTGACTGAATAGTCGTGTGAAAAAAATCACTTACGAGGATTTGTTTTTTTTCTCGTGTGAAACAGCAAGCAAGCCAGCAAGAACAGTCTCAGAGGGACAGGATGAATTTTGAGGAGAACAATTTGATGATTACCGGTCCTCCGGCTTCACGAACCGTGATCGACAATCTAAAGAAACTTCTCGTTCAGCGTCAACATTCCAGGGAAAGCGATACTGAGGTACATATAAAGTTTTCTTAAGCTGAAGCCACGTATTAACTTCAGTACAACTGAAAACTTCTAATGAGACCTTTAGTTGAGTGTAGAAATGTTGAATGTACCTAATTAAAAATGATTCCACAGAATAACAAAAATGCGGCCAGGTCAAACTCGGGATCAAACTCCGACGCAGCTTTTTATTCTCAGTTTTCAACATCATCCTCTGACTCGGATGACTCCTCGGATGATTACATGATCTTTCAAGAATTATCTAATGAGGCAGCGACAAACGGAAATGGCCGTAGACGGCATAGGCGTCGCAGATCTTATTCTAGCTCCTCATCGTCCTCTCCTTCACCAGTAGCCCGCAACAGACGCAAGGTAAATTTTCTTTTCCATCTTCTTTTGGCAAAACCATTGACGTATAATGCACGCATCGTGGTTATCTGGAAACTGTACGGTTTCGTGTGACATGACTCATGCTTGATGCTGCCTTTCTTTCTCTTGCCTGCTTCTAGGTAACTCGAGTGAACGTCACACTGGCAAACAGTATTGGGGTGGAGGGTGAAACCAGCAAGAAACAATCTTCCTCCAAATCTGCAGCAACGTCTGCAAATGCTCCACACAGCAACCAAGCTGCTGCCGTTGACGGCGGCGATGCGGAGGCTCATTCCGGAGCAAAGGAGGAAAACGAACATGACTCAGCAAACTCGACCTCATCTCACAAAGATTCTTCCAGCGAAGACGACCATCCATCTCAACAGCAACAGGGTTTATCCTCATCAGCAGAGGTGGCAGGACCAGTGTCAACGGCTGGTGGACGTTGTCCCAAATTAAAGAGCCGACGTGACAGGGACAGAAAAAGGAAACGGTCTGAACTCAACCACCATCATCATCATCGTCGCCCTAAACTTTTGAAGTCGAACCAAGATGGGGATGGGGCAAAGAAAGAAAACATGCATGGGGAAGTTGACAAAACTTCAGTTTCCGCAAACTCATTGCAGCACAGTTCACATGGGACCACTGGTGGTCTCTCCAATGTGAACAAAGATTCTTCTGAAAGTGTTCTAACCACAACTTCTCTCTCTACCACTGCAGATCATCCTACTCCTCTCCCATCTTCAACCAACACTGAGTAGCCAATTCTTTATGGCTCCGAATTTCTTTTGTCATGGAAAAACGTTGTGCAGTCTGGAACTGTGCAACATGCCAATTTTCTAGTGTAAACTTTGACTACTTTCTCCTTCATTCTGGCAAATGAAATGAGTATTCATTCTTTTCTATTCAAAAAAGTAACTTTTAGATAGATACAAAACCTGTTTGCTTCCTAGATAAACATACTTAGAAAACTTCAGAATTCTTTCCAAGATGAGCATAAAAGAAAAAAACTTCAAGTTTCAAAACTTTTCACATTTTTAAAAGCCTAATTGATTTGAAAGAATTCAGGAATTATAATACTAGTACACTTTCATTCTGCAGCTGCGCTGGAAGTTCGAGTAAAAGTAAAATATTATTGAGTTATTATTTAACTCGGGCAAGTATTTTTCCTACCGAAGGGAAGCAACTGAAGCAAAGACGTATGCAAAACTTTTTAATTAGATTTCCACACATATATACGGGAGCATGTATTGCATTTGGAATTTGAAAGGAGAAAGGAATATTTTTTCAATGATTTTTTCACTTTATCTGTCTGTATTATTTAGTTAGATAACTAAGATGATAATGAAAGGAAACTCTGATTATTTTCTCCAAGGTTTTCTCGTCCTTAGTATTTAAAGACCTCTATCACGCGTCATCAAGTGTTTTTTAAAATCATACCCTGTTCCCTAACGTACATATTTATTTACTGAAGTCGGAAAAATTTTTGTCTAAAGTATTCATTTCATCTCAAGTTAATCTAGAAAACCACATTTCACTGAATTCAATCGGGAAAGAAAAAGTACCATTTTGTTTTCACCTCATCAATAATTTTTGTACATAGATGCACTTCTAGAAAGTAATGTGTAGAAAGTTAGTCAATGCTAAAATTGCATTGCAGTAAAATGAGAATTAATGAAAAATGCCGTTCAGTTTTAAGAGGTATATCCAATTTCGTCGCTAGCTAAATACGTAACGTCTCATCAAAACGTTATTGTTCAACTTTTACAAAGCTCTATCCATTCCAACGAAATATTTTGTAAAAATAAATTTTTAAGTTTCTTACGACTTACTTTGCAATTTAATTTATCTCATATGTGGTTGAATGAAAGTATAACTGAGGAACATATTATGTTGATGCAGATTGGACGTCGGACCTTGTAAGGAAGTTTGACATACAATGACATACATTAAGTTTTGTTTATAATAAAAAGAATCTATTTAATTATAATTTATAACGCAAATTTAATTTAACTACAATTTTTTTGTAACAACTTTGAGAAAGACTAGCCTACTTGAAAACGGATCAACAGCGTTTGTTTGTGTAATCGTATTTTTATGTTAACTTTAATTTAACAAAGTTTAAAACTTCAAAAGAAGGAAAGTTTAAAGAATCATGTTTTTTCATTTCTCAAAACTTTTGTATTACCTAACCTAAATCCAATTTGAATAGAATAGTCAAGAATTATTTAAAGTATATTAGGTGGACTAATTAAGGCTGTATCGTATCTCTTTTGTTCTCGTATAATCACATTGTTTAAAAACTTATCTGTGGTACTATCAATCCCAGTGAACAATTTTTTGCTTTTGATGTATAAAACAATACTTCAGGAGTTTTTAGTACAATTTTAGTTTCAGTGTAAAATATGAATTCTTATAATTTAAATGATGAATAAATATGTAGCATGAAACGCAAAAACAACTTCTATGTTCAGAAAATTGCCGCTTCGTTAACTATTACGAACGTTATCACATTTGTTTTAAGAAACCAGGTTTCAAAATGCCGCATGAGGGTCGCGTAAAAATGCTTGTACGCCGACGTTTAAAGAACCCCTTCTCTTGGTCTTGTTCCACAAACGGAGATGTGGGTCTAATGTTACTGCGACGTTGGTTTCTCTCCAAAAGCTTTTTCTCGAATTGTAGAAAGAATTTTATATTATCTTTCTCCTTCTTGTTCAAACGGTTTTTCCGTGCAGCTACAGTGTGATCCACTTTGGAGTTTTTCTTTCTACTCAAAAAAATTTTATTTTAAAAATTTCATGATCATTTAAGTTTTTGGAAAGATAATTGTAATATATATATCTTGAGTTCTCACCCTGGATATGTTTTTACACTAGGAAATAACTTCTTACGAAATTCATCCATTTCTGTGGACGTCCACAAATCATAAACGTCATAACTGGGATCTTGGGACTTCTCCAACAGTTTCCGCCGTTCGGCTTGAAACGCATTATGGTAGCATGGTATCTTTTTCTTCTTGTCAATTGAAGGTACTTTTGGACTGTCCTGGAGAAACGAGTCGGAAGAAGAGGAGGACTCAAATACTCGTTTGACCCTAGTGGATACATCAGATATAGGAGATGGCAATGAAGCTTTTTGGACTGGCACGGCTCGGTTATTTGCAACCGGTGTTTCTGGCAACTGCAGGATTGGAACTTTTCTTGGGATAGATGGCTTGGAAATTGATTTACAGGTAAGGACAGGGCTAGAACCTTGATCGGATTCAGATGAAGACCAGATTACCTCTGAATCATTATTTGAATTAATTTGTGAATGGGACGGCGAGGCCAATATCCTAGGCGTTGAGCGTTTCTTCGTAAACCTTTTGCGCTTGACTGGAGTGATTTGCTGGATCGGAGTTACTGATATAGCTGGATCATGTTTCGGACGTGTAATCTTATCTTCGGATTCCGGGTCCTTTGGAATATAACCGTTTAGTTGTTGTCGATTCATTACTGGACTTATGGGTTCGTCCGAAGTTGCCGACGTAGCTGGATCTGGTTTCGGCGGTGTAATCTTGTCTTCAGATTCCGAGTCCTCTGGATGATGACCGCTAAGTTTCAGTTGTTGTTGATTAATTGCAGGACTTAAGGGTTCGTCATTACTATCATCGTCTGAAAAAAACATGGCCGACGGACTAATTACTGTTGGTGACACGTGAGAAGGCTCAACATCCATATCTTCTTCATCTGAAGTGATATTCAAAACATTTTTCATAGGCTTGCATATAACGCTAACACCCGGACTGGGAAGCGTGTGGGTGTCCGATTTTTGCGAGCTACTTCGAATGACATCTTCGTCAGTATCTGATTCAACACTAGACATTAAAATTCGCTTTCTTCGTTTTTTAGGAGTAAACGGAGAACTTAATATTAAATCTGTGTATTTTCCGCGGGAACTAGGAGGTAAAGGATCCTCCGTAAAAGTCGAGTTAAATGTAGAAAGGTTTTCCTTTGCAGGCGTTGGCTCGAAGACAGAGTGTTCATCTCCTGACTGCTCATTTGAAACTGAAGTTACGCTCACATAAAATCCCTCCCCACCTGGAGTCTCAATAGGATGACCTTGAGGTGATACTCCTGTGGGCGTCGGAAGCATCTTTTGCAATCGTTTCTCTAACTCCTCGATTGAATGATTTTCTTGGGAATAGTCTTGCGACTCAGAATCAATTAAATGGACTCCCGGTGATGCTATGCACTCAAAAATGGTTGTCTTGGGGCTGGGACTGATGGATTTTGTAGGGGTTCTCCGAGGAATCAATACAGGCGTACCCTTCGCTGCAGGGGTTGATCTGGAAGTCTTGATTATTTGCAAGGGTTTGAATTTACTATGAATCATAGTTTCCCCCTTTTTGTTATTACGGCTTAATTTCCCTTTTTTCCTTATATTTTTTGCACTTGGGGTGAGGTTAGAACCCATTTGGAAAGGCGACTTTTTGTAGTTATTTTTACTAACATTTAAATCTTCTTCAAACAAGTCAGGATGTTCCTGAGATAGGTTCCTAACAGCTCGATTTTCAATCTCACCAGCAAACCCTTCCTCTTGTTTGGATTGAGATATTCCTGTAACAGGACTGCGTGCCAAATCTTTACAAAATTCCGATCCTGGTGTTCTTTCTCTCTCGTCGTCGACTTTTTTAGGGGGTTTAGGCTCAGGAGTTTTGAACGGACTATTAGAAAACGACCGGCCCGGGGTGCTAGGAGTCTTAGACTGCCCCAAGCTTATTAAATCTGGAGTTCTAAGAAAACTATCTTTTGTTTGAAGTACTGGAGAAGGTCTAAGTAACTCCACTAGCGGTTTACGAATAAAAGGGGATTCCAAACGATTTTCTTTTACACCTAAAATCTTCTTAGTCATACGACTTAATTCAACAGATGATGTAGGAGAAAGACTCTCCAGAAATGAATGTCCAGGTGTGGTAATGCTGCTTGAAGGTGAGGTTTCTCGAGTCGTACTTCCTCGACCTTTCAATTTTACAAAAAAATATAGCTACTAGAGGACAGCGCATATACGAAGTTTTGGGTACTAAAATTTAAATATTTTAGAATGGAAAGGTTTTGTCTTGTAGAAAAACTGCTATAAGGTTCTTAAGAAACTTACCCGAATAAGCACTGGGCGTCTTATCTAGATCAAAAACCTGTGATTCTGGACACCATGATTGGGAGTAGCTTAATTTAGACTCGCTGGATAACTAAAACATATACAAACGGTTAATATAAGACGGACCCGAATAAGCACTTGGCGTCTTATCTAGATCAAAAACCTGTGATTCTGGACACCATGATTGGGAGTAGCTTAATTTAGACTCGCTGGATAACTAAAACATATACAAACGGTTAATATAAGACGGATTTACAATAAAAATAGTTTACAGAATGGATTTATGTAAACAAAAACATACCATTTGGATCAAGGACTTTGGGCGCTTGCAGTTTTTCGTTCCGCACTGAAGTAAAGAAATGTAGATTAAAATACATACTACTCAATTGTTTACACACAAATATATTCAGTCAATCAGCCAACACAGCAGTAGCAAATAATACTATTCACTATACAAAACTTTTAAAATATCTTATCATTAAAATATATTTACTTACAGTGTGGGTATTATATCCCATTTCAGCAAGAATTCGTTGTGCCAGGTCACCACATTGGAACGCCAAGTAGATAGAACGATATCCCATGCCAATCAAACTAGGAACGTCCTTAGATATTGCGTCGAAGTCTCTATTTAACTCAATGTGAAAAAAGTAGATGGTTTCGTGCTTTCTTAAAGCCACACTGCTACTCTGAGTATCCCCCGGAAAACTTGTTTCCAGCGAATCATCATCATCGCCGTTATTGAGAACCCAATTGAGACACACAGAGTCGACTTGGTGACGGCAAACGCTGAGCGTAAGAAGTGGGGATGATGAGGGGAGGGAATAAAACACGTGCATTCTGCCACTGGGGATACTAAAATCCACCCAGAATTCAGCTTCAGTGTTTTGAACCAGCTTAAATAATTAGAGAATAATTAATTGGACTTTACTTCAGTGGACTTTGAAATAAAACTATAAATAAATAGCGTGTGAAATAGGAAATGATTTACCTCAGGAGCCTTCAGTTCAACGTCACCCACAAACATGTACTGGCATAAAATCGGAATGACGGTCTTAGGACCCCTCGCGCTGGTGTTAAGAGCATTGAGGAAATTCCGAATTCCCTTTAAAAGATGCACAATTTCTTGTTCATGCTTCATTTTCATGCTAAATTGACTAAACTCTACTGCAAAAATGATTTTAAATATTTCTTATGTTTAAAACTCACCAAACCAGGGTCGTCATTTTGTAGAAACTGCGTTCGTTCTTGACTAGACACGACTGAAAAAACATCATTAACTAAAGTCGGGCCGTGCTTGGGTG
>JAHZMX010003170.1:0-24574 GCA_027743895.1 Seira musarum
CTTTTCATTCATGACTTTCGTTTTAAAAAATTGCGGGTCTGTTTGAAAAGAACTGTTTTATTTGACAACCTATGGAGCATGACAGACAGTATAACAGTATCGTGAAACAACTCTGTCGTTTTTCTTCCTTTACCAGCTACGCCACTATTGCTTCTTTTAACAGCTTGTAAGCACTCAAAATCTGTCTGTGGAAGTGACGCGTTTCACTTTTCTTTGAGCAGAGTATAAGCCGAGAGATCATTGAACTTTCAAAAGGTAAGTGGTACAAAGTACAAAACTATTTCAATTACGCCATTCAAACCCTGACCTACAGACCTTATATTTTTCACAAATTGTAAACAAATCATTTAATGAGGTCATATTGAACCAAGATGTTCTTTGTGTCAGTGGACGTGATTCATTTCGTTTTTTTTTTTAAATATTAGCTGCTAAACTAGGTTGAGTAATACTAATGATTTGCATTATATGGTAATACTACGTCATCGCGTCATCTAATAATTTTCCAGTTCTTTATAATTTTTTACAATATTCAAGGTAATCAGACCAAACTGACATGTTTCTACTGTCAGTGAACGTGAGGATTTTTACTTTTTGCCAGACATGGCGCATGGGTAAAAACGGGTATGGACTAGAATGGGTTTTTACCGTTTTTGCCCACCCCGTATGAGGTGGGCTTTAACGGTTTTTAATGGGCAAAATTACTGTAAATATAACGTTAAATTGGGGCTAATTAAAACGCGCGTATATATAGGGCATTTGAATCCATTTAAAAGACCGTTTTTACGACTGCGTTTTTACGCAGTGTGTATATTAATTGTAGTTTTTTAAATGTTGAGTTGATAGCCGGGATCGAGCTTAACATTTCTACATAAAGAGTTGTTCGAATTATTTTCATTGGATTAAATTATTTAATTTTACCCATCTACCCATTAAAACCCGTTTTTGCCCGTTAAAACCCTTATCCAGTGGGTTTTAATGTTAAAACCCGGGCAAATGGCCATGTCTGCTTTTTGCACTGACGTGAGCCGAGAGATTATTGAACCCTCGAAAAGTGCGTAGAACAAGACAATAGCCGTTGTATGATAATTACGGCATGCTAACTTACATCTCTACTTTTTCGTCAATAAATCAGAGGTGAGCAAATCATTTAAGCGGTCCAGCAATTTCATGAGCTTTCCGAAGCCATAAATAAATGTATTTTAAAAAATATGTGCAAATAGGATAAAAGTGGGCTGAATTAAGTTGAGGCGATTGAAAATTAAAATAGTTCCGATTTTTTCATCGATCGCATTTTTTTACTTCCTCTGATGATATGATTTCTTGCGCGCCAAAAGAATACTTGTTTAGGTTAATTCCATCAAAAGATGTTAATTCCATCAAAATTTCCAAAGAGGAATTTAAATGAATTATTCCATAAAATGTTTCCGTGATACAATCCAATGAGATATTGATGCTATTTAATTTCCACAAGACTGACATTGCTGCTGAGCACTATTAAGTACGAAATTGTACAAGGGGGTCACTGCTCAAAAGATATAATATTATTTAAGAAGAAAAGTAACAAAAGCAACTAGCGCAATTTTGTGTTCTCGCTTCAATGATTTCCTTTTGTTGTAATAAAGACATTTAGCTAAACTAGCAGAAATATGAAGGTATTGCAGGAGCAAGCTAGAAATATAATGATAATGAGTAATGACTTAGACATGTCTGAGGAAGAGGAGGTGATCAAAGACCATGATGATAACATCAATTTTTAAGGCCTCAGTGTAACAACGCAATTAGTAAGACGCATCCTCTGATAACTTAATTTATTAGGCTCATCTCCCTTTAATTGTTTATTGCATTTTATTTCTTGTGAGCTCTGCAAGACCTGAAACGAAATATTTTTTTTGTTCCTCCTCTTTAAACTGGGACTGATTTTTTAAAAATAGTTTAAAATGAAGCCCCCGATTTTATATAGGTTCGATCGTGTTAATAATTTTGATTGGTTATTCCGATTCGTTCAGAGTTGACAGCAATCCATATCGCCACAGGGAAATACTTGACCCACTAGGGAAATATGTTTTGGAATGGCTCGTGGATTTAAGGTTAAACCAGATCACTTTCAATGTAACCGTGGAAACGCAAGGCTGGATTGGCCTGGGCTTCAATCGAAAAGGAAGAATGGATGGAGCTGATGTTGTTGTCGGTGGTGTGATGCCAAATGGCAGGGCTTATTTAACGGTATGTTATCTTTGCAAATCAAATTTTGAATGTGAATTGCATCAAATCATTTAATAATTTAAAGGACCGACACATCGTTGGACGCCGACTAAACGTGGACCGGAGCCAAGACTACACTCTTCATGAAGCTCGTGAGAGTAGGACCCACACATTCTTGAGTTTTTCTAGAGTCTTTGATACGTGCGACAGCGATGGAAACGACTTGGAATTTCAGGTAAAGTTCACTAAAAATATTAAATGGCTCTAAATTGATATTTAAATTGGCCAAAATATAATTTCAGGTTGGTGGAGACATCGTCTCCGTGATATGGGCGTATGGAAAAGACGATGAGATATCCTATCATTTTCAAAGTCGTGGTTCCCAACTTGCTGGATCCGGACCTACTCCCTAGGGAAGTTGCGGAAAGTCCACCCTTCGGAAATTATATTGATGGGAGTGTTGGAACCATTGGAGACTGGAAAGTCTGGACACTTGGCAAACCCCGTGAAATTCCTCCTGTAGATACTTCTTATATTTGCACCTTTCATAAAATCTCCCAGTCAAAAGGAAAAAGTGCATGTAGTTGGGGTAAGCTGATACAATTGCATTTACTTCAAATATGGCAACTGAGACTCAACTGGATCGTTATCATTTTTTAAAAATAGTTTCGAACAATTTTGGATAGCGAGGTTGAAGAGCGTCACATTCATCACATGGTTATTCACCGCTGTCGCCCACCGCCAGGCGTTTCCGGAGACGAGATTTTTGGACCTTGGTTGCAAAGTAGAGGAGAGTTATGCTATTTGCTTACTGATCCACCCCAATTGGGTGACATTCCGTACCAATATTGCCAAGAATTCGTAATTAATACAAATTTNCCCGTGAAATTCCTCCTGTAGATACTTCTTATATTTGCACCTTTCATAAATCTCCCAGTCAAAAGGAAAAAGTGCATGTAGTTGGGGTAAGCTGATACAATTGCATTTACTTCAAATATGGCAACTCAGACTCAACTGGATCGTTATCATTTTTTTAAAATAGTTCCGAACAATTTTGGATAGCGAAGTTGAAGAGCGTCATATTCATCACATGGTAATCCACCGTTGCCGCCCACCGCCAGGCGTTTCCGGAGACGAGATTTTTGGACCTTGGTTGCAAAACAAGGGCGAATTGTGCTACTTGCTTACTGATCCACCCCAATTGAGTGACATTCCGTACCAATATTGCCAAGAATTCGTAATTAATACAAATTTCATTGTTCAAACTATACTTGACCTTGAGTCCCAAAACCAATAATTAAAAGAAAAATTATTTTAAATTCCTTAAAGGTCCACGGATGGGGAGTGGGAGGAAAGGTAATTGTGGTTTTTGCAGTTCTCGAATATTTTCAAAAACACCATCTCGCTTTTAAAATGCCAAATTCCTATGTCAGAATTTGGCTACAAACCAATTGGATTTGAATACCTATAAATTTCTTTTTAGCCATACTTTTTCCCAGAGCATGTCGGTCTTCCCATTCGAAAGGATGAGTACTACATGATCCAAGTTCATTTTGACAATAGAGAAGAGAGGCAAGGTCTTTTTGCGCGATTTAGCTTCGAAGTGTTCTACACTGAAAACCTAAGGTAATACATTTAACAAGAACTATATCTTTTTAAATTTTAGGCACATAATATATGTTCTAAGTATTCGACTGCCATTTAAAATATTAAAAGCTTAACCCTATCGGATTTATTTTTTAGGAAACATGATGCCGGTATGTTAGTACAAGGAACCAATGTACCCGGATCACCGACAATTATGATACCCCCGAGCTCCATTAACTACACTATTTATGGAGTTTGTGGATCTGGTTCGAACACAATAATTTATTTTAAACGTGCAGTAAGTATAAAAACATATTAATTAGCATAAATGCCGAACCAGAGCATATGTCGGTCTTCCCATTCGAAAGGATGAGTACTACATGATCCAAGTTCATTTTGACAATAGAGAAGAAAGGCAAGGTCTTTTTGCGCGATTTAGCTTCGAAGTGTTCTACACTGAAAACCTAAGGTAATGCATTTAACAAGAACTATATTTTTTCAATTTTAGCCACATAATATATGTTCGAAGTATTCTACTGCTATTCGAAATATTAAAAGCTTAACCCTATCGGATTTATTTTTAGAAAACATGATGCCGGTATGTTAGTACAAGGAACCAATGTACCCGGATCACCGACAATTATGATTCCCCCGAGCTCCATTAACTACACCATTTATGGAGTTTGTGGATCTGGTTCGAACACAATAATTTATTTTAAGCGTGTAGTAAGTATAAAAACTTATAAATTAGCATAAATACTGAACTTTTTCAAGCCTGCACAAGTCTCCTATTCCCAAAAACTGGAATCCATCTTATTGCCAGTGTCCAGCATACCCATTTGGCAGGTATGTGAAATATTTCAGTGGCAAATGCACTAGTTTTTGTCATGTATGGTGCGTAAATTTCACCAGAATAATTAATTTAATTATGAATTTACAGGTCGGGGCATTCGTGCACTACATCTTCGAAATGGCAGAGAACTACCTTGGATTTTACATGATGATAATTACAACTTTAATGTGCAGCAAATGCGTACCTTGACAGAGGAACGAACAATTTTGCCTGGAGATTCTGTGATAATGAGTAAGTATCCCATTACTAATAATTTCAAGTACAATTCCGTTGTCACCATTTCAAAAAATAAATTTTAACTGTTTTAGGATGCGTTTATGATACTACTGACAGAAATGGTTCTGTCACCACTGGTGGATTCAGAACCAGAGAGGTATGAATATGAATATTTACAACTTTAATTACTTTTCTTTAATAGAAATTTCATTCATTTGATGTGCTTTTTGAATCCATGGTCGACAGGAAATGTGTTTGCAAATGACCTACTACTACCCATACCTCGGCAACTTCAACAACGAAATTCATTCTGTTTGTGCCAGTGAACTGAAATCGGAAACGTATATGAACTTTTTAGGCATTCGAAATACATCTTGGTCTGACCGTGAAATCGCTCATATTGTCCAAAGACCAAGAAGAAATGCTGGACTGACTGTGGCAGAGGTTGGAAATAATATCCAGTGGACGAGAGAGAGACGTAGGAGGTTGCAACAACTTCATACGCAACTTCGACCTGTCACACAATGCCCCGATCAGGTTAAGGATGGGACTTGGTATGAGTTTGAAAGTGACTATGAAAGAGACACGGTAGTTCCATATGAATTACCTAATAACTGTCCAAGCAGAAGATCAAGGTCAAGAGGTTAATCTAATGTTTTTTTTATTTTTATGAAATCTTAAATCACTGAAAACAATAATAAAATAAAATAGCAAACAAGTGGAATCTGAAGAATTTGGACAAAAAAATTTTTTCTTTGCACAGGTGCATATTCAGCATTAGTCATATTTTTTGCGAATATTATTGCAAGTGTAGGTTGATGTCATTGCCTCCCTTTTGATGTTTGACCTATTGCAGCATACAATACGTTATACACGTATTCATCTTGGCATGCTTTTGTTCACTTTTATTTTTAAGTCCAGGCATTTAATTAATTCATTACTTCTTAAAGCACTATATTTGCATTGTTTTTATGACGAACATTTTTTCATGCATACATGTAAACTTCCTTCGTCAATCTAAAATCCAAACATAAGTGTGAATGCGCTGCACGAAAATGCGGAGATGCCAACAAGCTACCTTCATCTTATCAATTTACTAAATCATTTTTGTTTCTTATCTGCAAAGTAGTACAGCAATTCATTAAATATTTATTCTTGGCCCCACAGTCAGATCGACAAAGGTGTGCTTTGCATGAGTAACCGCAAGCCTTTATGTAGCAAAGGAACAAACCAATTAGTTGCTGTTGAAGTTTATGTAATACGCTTACGCATTTTGCAGGATGCAAGCAATAAAATTACATCTGAATGAAATGCAAAGTTATCTTATGACCACGTTTAGTATTCATTGGGCCTTGGCCCTTTCTTATTCTTCGTCACTCTTGTGTACTTTTTTTCTTCAAAATAATAATATGCATTTTAAAATAATTTCAGTGAAACCCAATTTAGGGTTAAATTTTCTTATTTTGGGAACGCTTTATCTCTGCTCCATTTTCGAATATTCAGAAAGCTACAGAGTTGACAATAATCCGTATCGTCATAAAGAAGTGCTCGGTCTCAAAGGAGAATACATTTTAGAATGGATTGTGGATCTTCAAGAGAAACGAGTTACATTTAATGTGACTGTGGAAGGAGCAAAAGGTTTCATTGGACTAGGATTCAACCGAGATCCTGCCATGGATAAAGCGGATGTCGTCGTTGGTGGAGTGATGCCCGATGGAAAGCCATACTTCTCTGTAAGTTTTCAAATCACATTGGCGCTATTCGAGGTCATTTTTAAAAATACGATTTTTAAACTAGGATCGCCATATCGTTGGACGTCGGTTGGAGGTAGACAGAAATCAGGATTACGTACTTCACGAAGCAAGTGAAACCAAAACACACACATTCCTGCGCTTCTCAAGATCTTTTGACACTTGTGACGAGGGAGATGATGTGGAATTCCAAGTAAAAACAATTAAGTCATTTTCGTTTTGCTCTTCATAATCCGGTTATTTTCAAAATCTTCTTTGAAATTCCCCAAAGGTTTCTGGAGCTCTTACATCCATAATTTGGGCGTATGGTGAAGACGACGAGGTTGGCTACCACTTCCAGAATCGCGGTACATTTGACGCTTACATTTTGGATCCTGATTTAGTTCCCAGGGAAATAAAGGAAAGTCCACCTTTTGGAGACTATGAAGATGGAAATGTAGCTAACTTTGGAAACTGGAAGGTGTGGACTCTTGCAAAGTCAGAAGCCATTCCTTCCGATGACACGGCATATTTATGTTCCATACATAAAGCGCCAAAGCATGACCGGAAGCAGCATATCATTGGTGTAATGCAACTTTCAAATAAAACCTCTCTAATATCACTTCAGTCGGAAAAATAATTTTCTTTAAAACGCAGTATCGAACCGTGCTTGAGGGGGAAACTGAACGTCGCCATATTCATCATTATTTGGTTCATCGTTGTCGACCTCCTCCTGGAGTGGACGCAAATGAGTTCTTTGGTCCCTGGTTGAGTAGCCCTCGGGAAGTGTGTTACGTTTCATATCTTCCACCTGAATCCAGATCCAGTAAAATGCCCTACCACTATTGCCAAGAGGTGGTTCATGTTTGGGGGTAATTTTTTTTCAAATTCATAATTCAAAATGTGGAACATTTTAAAAATAATCTATTTTTATTTACAACTTTCAGAGTCGGCGGAATGGTATTTCTTTATTTAATCAAAATCAATGCTATTTCCGGTTTTTGGACGAAATCTCAATTTTTAATATTTCCAATTTTATTTGTACCTTAGCCAATTTTTTATCCAAGTCATGTGGGACAACCAATGTTGGAAGAGTCCCCGGACGAGTACTTTGTTTTGCAAGTCCACTATGATAATCCCGATAGATTGACTGGACTGAATGCCCGATTCGCTTTGGAGGTGTTTTACACAGAAAACTTAAGGTAACGTAACTTAACGCAACTGCAATTTCCAGACACCGCAGTGAAGATATGCTTTTTTATTCATTTAGGAAGCACGATGCTGGTCTTATTCTAACTGGAACCAGCGTACCAGGATCCCCAACTATTATGATACCACCTAGCTCAACAAACTACAACATTTATGGTCATTGTGGATCGCGTAAGTATGACATGCAAAATTAAATAGTTTCTTGAATCTGAAATATGTTTTTTATTCTTCTTAGGTTGTACGGATCAAATATTTCCAAGAAATGGAATTAATATATTTGCAGTCTTCCATCATACTCATTTAGCCGGTGAGTTGATAATTGTTCCAGCAGTAATTAAAATAAAGTTTCAGATGTTCCCCCAAAATTCATTCAGAATAATTTCTTCCATGCAAAAAATTATTCAATGGTTAAATTAAGATAGCTGCAAAAATTAATAAAATTCCCAACTTTTTTTAGGGCGAGGTTTGGTCTCGAACCACTTAAGAGGAGGAAGACATCTTCCGCCATATCTTCATGACGACAACTACAATTTCAATTTCCAGCAAATCCGTACTCTCAATGAGGAAAGGAATATTTTACCTGGAGATTCGATCATAATCCGTAATCTTTGGCCACAATTTAATTTTGCAGGTTGCACTTACGAAACAACTGATAGGAATGGTTCTGTAACGGTTGGGGGTTTTGCAACCAGGTAATTTCTGATTTGCTACCGACGTCATATTCCTTGAAAACAGCAAGCGGAAGTTAAAAGTGAAATGGATTTATATTTTTGAAAAACAGGAACGAGATGTGCTCAAGTATTGCGTTTTACTACCCCTACATACGCTCCGGAGTTCATGGATTATGTGCGAGTGAACAAAAATCAAAAGTTTACGACGACTTCCTCGGAATTCACAATAAGACTTGGTCTGATGAAGAGAGAGAGTTTGTGGTCACGGCTCCCTTAAAAAATGCCGGATTGCTTGTTTCCGAAGTGGGAAATAATATTGAATGGACGAAGGAAAGACGCCGAAGGCTGTATGAAATGCAGAGGACACTTCCCCAAGCAACTCAATGCCCAGATCAAGTACCTGATGGGGAGATGTATGAATTTGAAAGCGTTTATGTAGAAAATGAAGAAGATGTTCGAGCTATTCGAGAAGACGACCGAAATAATATTTGTGGCGTCAATGAAAAACAAAGAAAATCAGGTTAAGCAAGCGAAACAATCCATACATACCTGGTCAGTATCAAAGCAATTGTTTACGTGCGTAACTGAAGACAAAAAAATCTATATTAATTTAAAAAAAATTATCAATATATCTGTTGTAAAAAATCCGATAATTAAGTATTAAAGGTAACATTTTAACTACTTTAAGTACCTTACACAAATACTATTTTATAATCTCCAGAATTTGGAGTCCCAATTACCATAAAGCTACACAAATATAATAATTGCCCAAAATTTCCATGGCGCTCAATACAGTTGATCTTTTAACGGGACATGGTCCAATTTTCAAGGAAACTGGTTTCAAACTCCTCATTGTTTTCTGTACAAGTTTCATTCGTCCAATTTTGGAAATGTGTCGTAAGTGGTGCTTCACAGCATTGAAGAAATTACGACTTGCTGGTTCTACACGACTCATGAACTCATACACTCTGAAAAATTACAACATGAATAGTTTCACTAACATCCGATTAGGAAAATAGTGGACGATATTCATACCTGTAAATCATGTACATTGACGCCAGGCTGTCCTCAATATAAAACCTAAAACAAAATAATTCCACTCTAATTAAGACGCGTTTCTATAATTCTTTATGGTTCGAAATATCCCATGACTTACCAAATGTCAAGTATGCCAAAACCAGGAATTCTTAATATTTGTACAGCCAAAAACACATCAGATATAAATTGGAAATACCCGCATATATGAAGAAACACTGTCTTGTAGCCGACCCATTTGTTATGCTCCTCGCAAATTAATATAAGTTTCTTGTAATCAGAAATGATTTCCTCAGCGGTTTTATATTGATCAAGACGAGCGATATTTTTCTCACTTTCAATTCTTTTTCCAAATGAGTTTTGAACTCCAACCTCCTGCAGAGCGCTTACCATCTTATCAATTAAATTTGCAAAAACAATTCCTTGAAATGTAAAATACGAGTTTGAGGCTGTCATTAGATTCCATGCGTGTAACATGAAGAGGAACTCATGTGCTCCAAAAATTACGCAAAGGAGTGTATTATCCGCTTTTATCCACGCGTAAGTAAAAGCGTAGTATTTGGGGAAGGAGTAATATGAAATTAAAAGGCAGAAACATCCAATCCATGAAATCGCTCTGGGGAGTATAAAAAAAAGTGATTAAATTCATGTTCGTCATTGTGAATGAATGAAGTTAGGAAATTAATTTTGCCTTTCACTTACAAATGAATCCAGACTGTAGCCTTCATTCTCTTCTCAACATTTGTCTTCAAGTTGTATGGCCTTCCAAGTCTAATGAAAATGGAATTTTGTACGGTCCAAGATTGGTATATAATTTCTAAAAAAAAAAAGAAATTGTGCCAAAAGATGATGTTTTGATAATCAAAATCTTTTAAGGTGAAGATGGTCCAATTTTTTCAGTCTCAAAACTCAAGGGTCTTACATTGTGTACATGTATTTGAATGTGTTTAGCTTACCGTAAAAAGGATATCGGGAAAGCCAAATGGAGTAGGCAATGCTTAAGATCCCAAAAACAAGTACGTACAAAACCGCAGAGATTTTGTCCAGAAACTCAAGTTCATCAAATTGGTTGTAGAGAAGACTCACGAGGTAAAGTATTTTTATGAATGAATTAACCACCGCAAAATAAAAAATGGCTTGTGCAGGACTGGAACTTGATGTTAAGGAATACTTTCCAGATTTGTCCATACGCACATATTGCCTTGAAATAGCAAAATATGCCAAATTATTCAGGATTTTCCTTTGGTAATGTGCAAATTCTGGGCGATATTGATTAGGTTTTCTTTGGTTTTCCATGACCAAAAGGAAGATTTTTAAGTGGCTTAAGGAAAGGACGGATTACAACTTAAGAGTGCACCATATTTGAATGGTCTTTAGAGGCCAAGGAGTTCCACATTTTTATAGGAGCAGTGCAGTGTCCTCAAACTTGACCTGAGTCGTGAATTTTAACACTCCACACGCGTGGGTACGTTTTTGATAATTAAAAAGACTTAATGAAAAGTCTGTTTTCCCAGACAGAAAGTGTCAGTTGGGACACTCTGCAATGAAGAATCTTACTAATGATGCAACACCCAAAATAGTTATGTGATGAGATGATTACCACCCACTGGGAGAACATGACCGTAAATTAGATGAAACGTTACGCAAAATCCAATTACAACAGACTTCATTCAAATCTGATTAAATTAGTAAATAATGTTAGCTGTGATATGTGTATAATTACCATTTCATTAGGTTTACCCACAGTTATTACAAAGAACTTGCTAGAACATGTCGTCAAGAAGAGATGAAAATGAAAGCTATTTCCCATTTGAATTAGAAATTAACCCCTTCCTTTTTCGAGTCATAAAACGATATTTAGCGTGACATTGATTGCACATGAATCATTGGGCGTATAGATAATTATGCCTTGTTGTTTCCTTACCACCTACTTGAAGACATTTAAGTGTGGCATATATGAAACAAGCATTAAATCGTTTCTGATTCAGAAATTCAGAATGAACTACTCAGGCTTTTTGATTTGTTCCTTCGTCGTTTGCATGATTAAAGATTTAAAGGTAATGGAATGCGGATGTCATACACAATTTTATTTTTACTCTTTTTCTCAAGCTAATGAGGAGCTTCGGTAGATTAGACAAGTTTTAGTTCTGACACGATTTGACAAATTTAAACTAGTGCAGCTAAAACAGCAATAAGGACGTAGCTGAGTAAACGGTTAAATGCTGCCTTTTTCATCCTGTTATACTGTCATCTTGATATTGTTGTCCATCATGTCCCATAAATTGTCATAACATGCATACTTCATGTCGATATCACAACAGTATACATGCAAATTGTTTTAATCACCGATTGCCGTTAACGATTATAAAATTCCAAAATTTTAATGTAGTTGTCTAATTTAGTTTTTGAAGGGCTTTCGAGTGATCTATCACAAGCTAATTGATATGTTTCACTTGAAAAAATCTTCAACTGTCTTTTGCTGTTAACCGTAAAAAAATTTCGAAATCTCAAATACACAGACAGGCTTAGTTCTTAAGGGCTTTCGAATCAGCTATAACAAGCCATATGTTACATTTGAAAAACATTTCAACCGTTGACCCTGCCGTTAATAGTTGACCTAAAATTCTGAAAAACAATAGGGTTCGTACTCACGAGGAATGTGCAAGGTTGGGTTCTCTCAGATTTTCAAACTGAGTTCACCATTCGATAGAGCATCAAAAATAGTACATATCCTGTGAAAATCAGCTCAACATGAGCCTTTTTATTGGTTCTTTGTCGACTTAAAATTTTGCAATCAGGAACTTTAGGATACTTTTTATGGAGTGTAGCAAAACAAAAAATTCGTCCGTGATGTATAATTATAAAATTTTCTACCAAAACTGCGTCTAATTGCCTCTTCTTAAATTAAACTTATGATATTTTCAAGATAAAAATTTGAATTTTTGATAGTCACATGTGGGAACTAATAGTAAATGACGTTCACCATATGTAAAAATCCACTAAGATTATTCTAAAGTTCATGGTTAAAAATTTTCCAGTCGACAATGAACCAATAAAAGTGCTCATGTTGAGCTGATTTTCACACTGTATACACTATTTTTTATGTTCTTTCGAATAGTGAAGTCGGTTTGAAAATCTGAGATAACCAAACCGTGCACATTCCTCGTCAGTATGCCAAGAAGCTATGTTCCAAATTTGAGGTCAATCGGTGACTTCTTTCGAGAGTTATCCATCAGACGGACAGACGGTCACGGCAATCTCAATACTCGCTTAGCTACGCTCAGCTACGTAATAATGTCTTGTTTTTTATACTTACTTAATTCACTTGTGAAATCTGATATGAAATGAAAATTAATGCCGGATGTTTAGTCACGTTTTGGCTTGGAATTCTCGACAATATTGCTCCTAGCATTAACGCATGGTTGCTTATGTATCATTAAGATGCACCAATAATCTGCCTTTTTCCAAGAAACTCGAGTAATTATAGCTCTTGTGTTTATGGCAATTTTGTTTTAAACGACAAGACGAGATCAAATAAGATCCGATTCGTTTAGAATAATATTAATTATAAGTTAAGTACTACCTCAGCAAATAGAGTTTTGCGGTGTAGTGTTTTTCTCCTGTAATCTTCGTTGAAAATCTACAATAGATGTAAAACGAATCGCTTTCTTAAGTTCATTAGCAAACAAACTTCTATATCTGCAGTCGATACATATTGAAGATTTTGATCAGGATCCTCACCTTAGAGTTTCTCCTACAAACCAAACAAAGTCAAGTGCTTTTGCATAACCACAAGAAGAATAAATTTCCTATAGGAAATGAGAAGCCATTTCTTCTAACTCCCAAACACTGCCAACTAATACTCCACTGGCAGTGTGCTATTATGGAAACGAATATAGGTAATACTGAAATTATTTCTTTCCCAATATTTCGATTTCTGATTTAAGAGCTACTCGGAATTTCCTTAATTTGCTTGATGATGTCGTTAAGCTTCAAAGTATCAACCTAAATTAAACGAAATATCTCATGCGTTCGATATTAATAAATGGAAAATGAAAACGTAGCAGGTTTTGGTAAAGTGAAAATACATCAAAATCGTACAAGTAATCGTATCGTGCATCGAACAAGACCTTTTCTCGATTATCCATCCGTTAATCCTTAATGTCCTGTTCGTATCAGAATATGACAAGTAAGCACACAAAGTACTCAAGATATTTAATATTCAACGTTACACCTTACGTTAGGTTTTTTTATTTCTACTTTTAATAATTAAAAGATAGTAGATTACTTGGCTTCTTAGCGTTACTTATGAAAATTGTTTGTCGCGCCACCTAAGTAAAATATTCTTGCCGCTTTATTAGAATTCTTAATAAAAATTATGCTTGTTTTTTATACCTGGGTATTTTGCGGTTGAAGTTTTATCTCGGTGAAAGGAACAAGTCTACGTTCAAGAGCCACATCATCATCATCACCACCACCACTACCGTCATCATGCTCATAATGTGTGACAACTTGAAGAAATCGTGCTGTAGGAAGGGGATGCCATATATATATAAGGAAATCACGAATAGCGTAAGTCAGTCAAGAAACAGACGCATTTCATGTTTTGCGTCTTCCTCTTTATCATCATCACGATCATCATGATTCCCTCCCATCTTCTTTTTTATATGTATTAACATTAGTTCGTGTTACGTCCTTAAGCTTCATATGACGTTTCTTTTCCTCTGCTTTTCTTGTTGGTTTGGCTCGTTTTCAGGGATTGGGATAGTGAGTTGTGGAAGCCTTTCTTTTTTTCTCTCCTCGAAAAACCAAAGAACTTCTCTTTCCAGCATTATTCACATTTTCTTCCACATCCGTGCTCCATGCATACCGCTATTGCTGACATGAAAAATACTACCAGCGATATTGAACAATGGTTTGAAAGAAGAGAGTTTCAGAGCGTTTTTTTTGTTTGTATGCAGCAACTGCTCCTTGGAGGGGAGAGAATAGATCCACCTTTTTTCTACCTTTTCAAGATTAATCTTTGAACAAAAAAATACAGCTAGTTGCAATTTCAGACATATCAATCAACAAAAAAGAAGTTACATTCCATTAAACTGTGGTAGTACACATGGCTATGGCTATATACTTATTGAGGAAAGTAATTCTGATATACTATTTTGAGGTGAGGTGTATATGTAGTATGGCATCAATTCGATACAAGATATTAATACCCCCACTAGATTTCCAATCCCATATTGCTATGGAGGGAGAAGAAAACATGCCTATCTCTTTGATAGCATTCATTACTTTCCTTCCTTCTCCAACTTGTTCGTCTCCTTTTCTCCATTCCATTTTCCACTTTTTTCACACGAGTCAAAGGTAATAAACTGCTGAGTAACAGGAAGAACAAAAATGTAAGGAAGAAAAAGCCATTAGGCAAGTGAAAGTTGTCCATGGATTGAGCCACTTGATTTTTTTTTTAACTTTTTGCGGAGAGTATAAGATTTCGGAGTAAACACTTGAATTCCCCTCTTGTCTCTCCTCTATGGATAGAGTTGGACGACTATACATACATTATCACGAGGCGAGGCGATGGCTTGCTGCCGTTCTAATCATTTCCTCATATCATATACACTTATATATTATGACTCAACTAAAATTTAATATTTTAATTATGAAATCTAAAAAATGATGAAAACGTACTACATTCACATCCTACTAGCGTTGGTGGATGCGCGTAGTATATACGTAGTATTCCACACACTCCCCCGGAGAAATTCAAAAATTCACGAAAAGCAGTTTGTCTGGAGGACGGGGCTTTTTATTTCTGATCCTGAGATGTAATAATCGCAGTATTTTTGTTATTATTATGTTACATAGAAAATGGGAGGCGTCTGTGCTCTTTACATTCACTTCTTCACTGGTTGGTGTACCCTCATCTTTCCTCTTTTCATGAGCGTTAATGACCTGATAAGTCAGTGCGGTTAATGGGATTTCAAATGAGTTTTATCCGCTATAATGATATACCTGAGCGTATATAGTGGAATCAAACTATTACATTGTGAAATGAAAATCTATTCACCCTTTCCATTTCGCTGAACACTTTAATTTCCCTCTTTGAAGATGAGAGTGCTAAGTACTGAGATTTAATAGTTTGGAATATGCATGCTGTGCATGGTAAAGTTGCCTAGCACACAAATAAAAAAAATGTCCTTCCCCGACTGTCCAGGAAGGGAGGAGGGAGAAGTAGATAAGGTGTTCTTATCGTTATTTCCCGTTCATGCACATTAAGCTGCGAGGATGAAAAGGTGATTAAAGTAATAATTAGACTAATGATTCCAAGAGTCAAATAGAAACGTTGTTGTATAGTGAACTCTCCTTAGAAAATTCCTTAGAAAAGAAAAGGGAAAAAAGTTTTATGTGGCTTTCAACTCATATTGGATATTTTTTACATGAAGTTTAGACTTGTGTGCACTCAACCTTTTTTATTCATGTATATGCTGATAGAGAGAGATGTTTCTTCGGCAAATTGCCAAAAAATGGATGAGAAAGCGATGCATGCATGTATTTTCAGGTGATTCCCTGAGTGAAACGAAAAGTCTTAGAAATTTCCATGTGGATAGGAGGGGAGGAAAGTGTTTAGTACAAGGTCAAAACTAATACAGGATATTAGATTTTATCTCAGCTCTGAGCGAAGGGCTGATCTTTCTTACGCTATCATTAATCCGTAGCACCTCAAAATGTCTCTATCGGAGATATGCTGCTATAATGTGTATATTTCTTCGTTTTTGCACTTCTAACCCCACACTTGAGATGTAAATGAATGGATCAATTAAGTGGTAGGAATCGAATGTAAAATCCTTTCATTCATGTATTACATTCATGTAGCAATTTACATATAAAATTCCCCGAGTACTCCCACAAACGAGTTGGGTGGGTCGTCTGGCGACGGTGATGTGGGAATAATACAATGTAGCACCCGCATTAAGAACTCCGTACTTATAAGTAGGACGAGCAAGTCTTTTATCCTTTTTTTGCTCGGATGTGTCATGGAATTGATTCCGTGGAATAAGTAAATTTTAATCTTCTAAATAATGGAAACGTTCTCAGTTGCAAAACTTAAGTCATAAGGGGTTGGGGATAGGAAGCAATTGCTGCAATTCAATTTCATATGGCTACGGAATTGAATTCTTAGTTTGGACAAAGAGTTAAAAAGTATTCCGAACTCTCCATTCGAAATGATGCCGGGCATTTTTCATCACATTAAATGTGCCTATGTGACGTATGTATGTCTGCTTGTCTCTCAGTATGGTGACTCTTATTTTCATTCAAACGGACGGCAGCGTTAGGAAAGGGTTGAATAGAAATTGCTTCTACGTACCTGCTCTACTACTTTGTATTATCCACTCGGAAAAAAGCCAGAAAAGTTTACGGGAGCAGGTTTTCAACGAACGAGGAACTAGCTTACAGCTTACCCGTCTATAAATGAATATCAACAACTTCCCGGAACAAACATGTCGCTTAATATGTGACAAGGAGTTCTTTCTCATGTTGATGTGCGCTTCTATTTTACAAGCAAGTCATGTGCATGAATGAATCGGTTGGATAAAGACGCAAAAAGAATACATTTTCTTCTTGGACATTTTCTGAAAGGGCAAGTCTTCTTGCTAAATTAATTCGTTGTTCCACTCATTCAGATTTTTCAAATGTATGCACGACTATAAATTAGTCAAACTCTAACTAAAATTACTATGCATATCAAGCAAATACAATCTGTATGTGTTTATAGTAAATGTTCTGTAAGTTGCTTTCTTTTTAAACGATGCAGTTTCAACCTGCCCCATGGTTTAGTGTTGATATGTAAATGTTTTGAAGATATTATTATTATATTATTCTTGAGAAATTCGACGTAGATTCAGAAAGGTATGGCCAGATTCCTATATTATGTACAAAGGTTCAATAATCGATAACAAAAGTGCCTGTGTAGGCACCTAAAGTTGTAGCAAACTGCCAGACCTGTCGAATAAAATCAAAGCATCTATGCCAAAAATAAGTTTTCAGCTTAAGCAACTTTCATCGTCTATTAAAAATATTAAATATAAAGAGCATTTCGTTCATTGAGGCTTATATGAGTTGGGAAGACGGGACCACACATAAAACTTTGCTCTCTCACCAGGAAGGTGTCAGTTTAGTATATCGAAATTGGGGAACTAAACCGTTGAATAATATGTATTTTTTAACGACATTTACGATAGGAATAAGCTTATTCCCGACTAACGGCATTTACATGCACTCATCGGCAGATTTTAAACCGCGCGCTTTAAATCATAGGCAAGCATTAGGTCGAATGCCTTTTCCCGTGCGTTCATTTAAGCGCTTGCTTATGCATTTGCCATTGCCATGAAAAGCGAGAAAGGGAAAGCAGGTGACTTTTACTCACACTTATGATCACAAGCAAACGTCAAAGAAAATGAAAAATGAATGCAATAGACTTGTAGTATTAGACTACATATACTCATACATAAACAAAGTATTGCATGGAATCCAAACAAATTCATAAATCAATTATTGAATTAATCTTACGTTTTTATGTAAATAATTTATGTGGTTTTTTTCTTATTCATTTCGTTATAATGTTCCTTTTATGGATGGTAAAATTTCAATTGAACTAATAATTTTGATATGATTTGGAAAAATCATTTAAAACTGATTATTTTCAAACTTTAAATACGGCCTTGCCTCTCCTTCATAAACGTTAAAGATTTTTTAAAAAGATCCAAGCGAAAGGCGCATTACGATTCCAGCAACAATTGTAAAGCATTTACTGCTACATGAACGCAAAGAGAAAAATTCTTTGACCGAATGCTTGTCTTTGATTTGAAGCGCGCGGTTTAAAAACTGCCGATAAATGCATGTAAATGTCGTTAGTCGGGTAAAAGCTTATTCCTATCGTAAATGTCGTTAAAAAATACATACTATACAACGGTTTAGCTCCTCGATTTCGATATACTAAACTGACACCTTCCTGGTCAGTCATGTTAATTACCTAAGGATTCAAATTGATGATGATGACTCAACCAAGTCATAAGACTCCGTCATTTTCAGCGAGCTTCAAGTGAGCATTAAAATACCCTCTGACAGAATGGTATCTGAAAGTCAAAAGTTTCTCGATTGAACATGAACAGATGAAAAACTTTTTTATAATCAATTACGGGGAAATGCCCTCTTCCTCTGTTTTTCTTGCAAAAAGGAAAGCGAATCTAAGACTTAGAGCAAGGGCCGAGCAAAGAATGAAGACGGTGTACGGTAAAAGCTAAGAAATTGTTTTCTGACAGACAGAAGACTCCTGCAAATATAAGTTCATTCCTTCCGTATGATTTTCTACAGTTTCTACAAATTTGCTACTACTCAACCATTCATGCCAGTAATGCCAACGATGATCATTCGTAATTAATTTGCGAATGCAATAAAAAAAAGTTTAAAACGACTCGGGCCGTGAAATTATCTTTGGAATTCAGGGTGCAGCGCAGAATGGTCAAATGAATTTAGACATTTCACCGGAGGTCGGTTAAAAATTAAGGAGGGATATTTTCTTAGGTTTCAACAAAAACGTTACGTATGAAAAGAAAAGTGTCACCAAAAAGTTGTGGCAGTAAAAACAGGATGAAAGGAAAAAGCAGAAAACGGAATGAAACTGAAGGGAGGATGAATGAAATTAATGTGAAATAATGTAGGCAATATAGAAAAAGGAGTATTATGGCAGTCGTGCTCGAGCTGTTCTTCAAAGTTTTTTTTGGAGGGAGCTGAAAAAATAAGGGGAAGGAATGAGGAAAGTTTTGGAAAAAGTGCATACGTGGTTACAACGACAATAGAGATGTGATGGTGGATGAATGCCTAGATGGGCATGGGCATATGTCCATATCTTCATTTTATGAAGATCGGTAATAAAAGATTCCATCATGGTAATTTGCAATGTTCTTCCATCTTATCTTTTTTTTTCAACACGAGGATATATATTTATGTGCTTATAAAAAGGTTAAATTGAATAACAATTGCACTAAAGATAATATGAATGTACCGTCTAAACTTTTTCTTTTTAATATCCTAAAATATCCATTCCCATAGCGATTATTATAGTATGTAATACAAACGCTTATTGTTTTGCAAAGGTAATTTCGGGTATGCAAATGAATTCAATATCTCTGTGATATAGTTGATTTCTACATCGACAAAAGATAATGTGCATTGGATTGAAATATTTTCTGTTTGAACATCATGGAACAAACATTCTGTAACGTACATCTAATATACCACACCTACGACTCTTTTACTCACTCAAATACTAATACATAGCTCCAAAAACTGATGCACTTACCGAAACTGATGAAACAAAAATACTACGACAACAGCGCTTCACATACTTTTAAATAAAGCAACATAAATCATATAAAAATCAGTAACATTCTAGATCTTTTCACAGAAGATTTCTTCCTCTGCTTAATTGATTGATGCGACACAGAGTGGTGTAGTTAGTAGTGCATGAACTAATAAAAGCCATGAAGTGGAATTGAAATTGTAATGGACAAATTTGCTTACACAAAAATTGGCAATTATTTCACTAATGTAAAAAATAGCATCTCTTATTCAAATCCAGAGTTTTTATGGTTCAAACATTCAAAGCCATCTGTGCACACTGGCTATGATTCATTTGATGCTAAGCTCGGTTTTTAAAACGGTTAGGCATTGGTTAGAGTATATTCAAATGAATCCATCGAATGAAAATAAAAGCAAGTCTAATAGTTTATTTTACAATAAATTGTACAAAATTAGAATCAGAGAGAGAGGGAGAGAGGAAAGTGAAAGCAGCAGTGGCGACTGAGTCGAGTTGAGTCGTTTGCCTCTGACGAACTTTCCATAAAGCTACAAAAACTTGCATTTCAGGAAGTCGGTTTTTTCCATTACTGAATGACAATAGCTTTCCCTTCTTTTAGTTCTGAACGAAATGGTTGGGACATGACAAAATACACACATGCACAGAGTTACTAGAAGACGTGGCGTGGCTTCACAAGGATTACTCAAACTTCTTCCCTGTAAGGATTTTTCTATCCACGAGATAAAAGCCTTTACTTTACTGTAGTGGTGAGTGGTTTGTCCTCATCATCATCATCCGCACAGAACGCGAGGTTTTTTCACTTTCCGCTTTTCTTTTCTGTGGTTGCCTTACTTTTGTCATTCTTCTCAAAAATTTCCCTTTCGTCAAAGTTTCTTTTGTCGGTTAGCAAGCTAGTTAGTAACCATAATTTGATAAAGAGAGAGTAAAGTAAAGTAAGCAAAGAGAGAATCTCAAATCTTTTTACTTGACTTTTAGCCTGATCTTCCCACTTGCCCAAGAAATATCTCTGTTCCAAGGCATTTTCAGATCACGCAAAAACTTTGAGAAATTAAGGTCCTTCTACTTTTCATCACTTAATCCGGTTTAAAAACATAATCTCATCCTCTTGTGGTGGCAGTTAGAATGACTTTTTACGTGACTTGAAATGCGGTTTGTTGGTTTTTAAAAGGGAAAAGACGTGAAACAATGGTAGATTATTGGTATCGCTCGGGTTCAACACAGCAACTTTCGTTTTAGTAGATTGCTGATATGGTGGTGCGACTTTTAGATTTGTAGGTACATCATGAGTCATGAGTAGATCTAGGTTCTGGTACCTACATATTGCAGGTTGGTAGGACGTATCTAATTCATCCCTTTTCTCTTCCTCTTCAGCTTGAAGATCTTTCTCATTTTCAGGTCCGTGTCAGTACTATGTATATAATGTGTAGTGAAGGGAAACATGCCGTCACAACAAGCGTCCGGAATTTTTTTGCGGTAAATATATCAATTCAACTTCATACTTGTAGTCCTTTTCTTCTATTATCAAATTTTCTACTTTATTCGTTAAAGAATGAAACAAGTTTTGAATAGAATCCTGAGAAGAATGACAAAAAGTTTTTACTTTGTGGGAGAGAGGTCGAATAACTTTTCACCAAGTTTGATGAACGACAGAGCGCTTGCAGCAACGGTTTACATGAGAAATGCTCAATTGCACATTTACTTTACACTGAGAGTTTAGTTTGGCCTGACACCGGTAAAACGAAGAAGTTTTCCGTGTTATAAGTCTACGTACTGCTGAAATGATACATTTTACGAAAATAAATGCCGGACGTGTACCACATCGTTTTATTCTTTAATGAATCAATTTTGCTACAGTTACGTATACCGATTCTCAATACTTTACTTCTCCACTCTTGTACCTTGACTACATCGACAAAATATGAAATGAACACTGTATTTTACCGTTTTCATACCAATAATTTTACATCCCTCTCCTTCACCCCTTTTAACTGGGCTGCTCTGTTGTCTTTTGATTAAAATTTAAATGATTTTTCAACCTCTCATATTTGGGCTGAAACTTTAAAGAGATTATGTTTCTTCATCATTAGCAAATCTAAATGTAACGTACCAAATGATTTTTTTGTGAAATGTTTTTATTCTGGTTGACATGAATGAAACAATTCGGCTTCTACGATGAAGCTGATGTTTCGAACATTTTTGGAATTTGTCGTTGGAGTCTCGTGTTTACTCTGACGACTCTTTTGGTTCTTTTTAACCGTCGATTCTCATAGCACAGTAACATTTGTTTGGATAAGCACAAGCAACAGAATTTACCCGAGGACAAACGACTAATCGCAAGCATGTGGCCGTTAGATACTTAGCCAATTTTAGTTTATTCATGTGCATTGGTAGTTATAGAGCGCTGAAAATCAATTACTTAATACCTTCTACTTTTATATTTTCTCAGAGATATTTGAGGAAGTAGTGCTACGTGCCCTCTCAATTTGTTATTTAATCGTGTCAGCAGTCTCGAGAAATTGATTTCATGATATGAGTTGTGTGCTTTTTTTGCTATATTTTGCGACCAGTGCATTGGAATGAGAAATGGCTGAAGAGTGAAGACCCTCTGAGGTTAGAAAAGAAAGATTTATTTGGTAAAGTTGCTAAAAGCGTCGGTAGAGTCAGCAATAATTTTCAAGTTATACCATCGTGATCTGATATTCTCGTGCACTGTATTTCATTTCATAGGAAAAAAGTTTATTAATTATTGATGGCAAAAACAGAGAAAGTTGAAGACTCTAGCTTACACAAAATTGCGACATTACAAGTCCCAGTCATATTCAAAACTTTGGTCATAGAACTTTAATATGAACACACTGCCTCTGTAATATGAGTTCTTTCGTGTTTGTTTTCCGATTTACCTCGCCTCAAGGGTTAGTCAAAAGTGGCAGCACGTCTCCTGCATTAGATAAGAGGATAGGTGATAACAAAACCTAAAAGTGAATAAAGCTGTTAATACAGATGTAGCCACGTAGCTGAAAAAGGGTTTAAATACAAAATAATTGTTTTCAGAATACAGTATTAATGTCTCTCAAGTTCCATGCGCTGTCAGAAGAAACAGATCTTTAGAGTTAGGCCCACGAATTCTTCATATACGAAAGTCATGACAACATGCATGCATGAAAAGAGTAGGAGAGACCTTTCGAATGATGTATCACAAGCTTGTTCATTGAAAAAAGTTTTAACCGCCCGCCGCCGTTTACTGTTAAAAATTTTCGAAATTTCAAAGTATCAGTTTGACCCAATTTTTGAAGAGATTTTGAATAAGCTATCACAAGCTATATGTTGCATTGAAAACCTTCTGCCGTTTACCGTTAAAACGTTTATAAATTCTAAACACGCAGTTTTCATCAGTTTTGTAAACGCTTTCGATTGAGCTATTAAAAACCATATGTTGTCATTTGAAAAAAAAATTTAACCGTTGACCCTGTCGTTAATATTTGACCTAAAATTCTGAAAAGAAATATGGTTCGTCCTCAGTTCGCAAGGAGTCTTTGTTCGAAATTTGAGTTTATAAGTAAATTCGAAAGTTAGTGCACGAACAGACGGTCACTTTATTCTCAGTTTCTCAGTACTAGCTTCGCCAGCTCAGCTACAACCAACTTCATAAGTAAGTATTTTCATCTTCTCAGATCAAAGTATGTATTTCTAGACATTCTTTCTTGTTCATTTCTTGAACAGTGTTGGTGTTCCTACTTTGTGCGATATTTAAAATTCGAAAGAAGCGCAATATTAATCACTATGTTTTCCCCTTCTAAAAGATTTGCTTCGCTGTAGAAATCATGATTTTAAGAAAAGCTGAGGAGTCGAATTTGGATCACTATGGGGTTAAGTAGAATTCATACATGCATTACTCTACGCTACCGCCCAGGTCCCAGATGTCATAGCTTCATTGGAACCTTACCACGGTGAATCAATATGACAAAACGACCTTAGCCGAAGCAGAAGTTATCTTCTGTATTCCGTTACGAATACAAGCGTCTTGGCAACGGCCCCGGTCGGAAGGAATACCGTATATTCTTATTTAGAACGCGGGGTTTAAATAGAGCGCGGGTCTGAAATAGAACGCGGGGGGCCGAAGGCAATAAAATGAATAGAACGCGGGTCTTATATAGAGCGCGGGTCTGAAATAGACCACGGGGGTAAAAAAACAGCATAATTACCATAGCTCCCTACTAAGCACCTGCACGCCACAATCACCACATGATTTTTTTCAGAAACACCTAAATTATCTATTTAATGCCTTTTATTTGGTTTATGCATCCAATTAGTATACGAGTTTGGTATAAAATGTAAATAAATTTCTTCGACCACTAATTGTCTGACCCTCTGGTTTTTATAAATGAATAGAACGCGGGTCTGAAATAGAGCGCGGGTCTGATATAGAACGCGGGGGGTTGGGAGAGAGAATTTGAATACAACGTGGGGCGTTCTATATCAGAATATACGGTATTCACATTAAATGACAAATCGTATGAAAATGAAGTTTTTCGAAATTTCTCACCTTATTAATTTCTTTCATTTCAAAACTTTGTTTCGTACCTGTAAATTCTTTTAAAAATGAAGGGAGCAGAAATTTAAGGAATCGAAAAATCCCGGATGAACCTCAAAATCCCGGGTGGCAAAAATTTTTTTCCCGTCACGCGGGATTTTTGTT